>VZUI01036759.1:0-82692 GCA_013401135.1 Cettia cetti | reverse complement strand
TGTTTTGTTTTGTTTTGTTTTGTTTTGTTTTGTTTTGTTTTGTTTTGTTTTGTTTTGTTTTGTTTTGTTTTGTTTTTAAGCATTCCTTTCCTTTAAATCTTGGGAAAATACCCTGCAGGAAACTGTTATAGCTTGGCTTGGCCAGGTTGTCAAGTAGTTTTAATGTAGTGGTTGACTGCTGTGAATTGCATGTTTCTGGAGGGAGGAAGAACATTATAGGAAGGCAAAGTTCAGAGAAGTGACATTAATTTTATAAGGCCCATATCCTTTAGTCTCTTAGAGGATTTAGAAGGATTTAGAGCCCAATACTGCAGTTTGAAGCACGTATTGGAGAGGAAGCAGGTAACCTAAAATAAATGGAGATGGAAAATGAGAGGCATACCTCTTGCATTTGGTTTTCTTCTACCCTTCACTCCATAAGAAACATATAAATACTATCTAGGGAAGCTCTTATTATGAAAAAAAGCCACTTTTCTTCTTGATATTTCTGTACCCTGTAACTTACACCACCTGTTAAATCTGGTTTCTCTTACCTCCAGAGCATGTTGATAGAGCTTTCTCCTCTAACATCTGTAAGAGCTTTACTTTAGAGGGTGTTGAACCACACATTTATTGGGAAGATGAGATTCAGACCAGGTAGAATGGCTTATGTCCAGTGGTGCAGTGCAGCCTGGTATGAACATCCTGACAAAGTGCAGCAATAGGCACAAGCACAATCAAGAAATCCTTCAATACTTTGATTATCAACATTTTTCTTATCCTCCACTCTATCTTGTCTATAGAACATGAGGTCTGAAAAGAAAGAACTTGCTAGATAACTTGTGACCATCATGCATATTATCTACTAACTACTGTAATCAGACATCCAGGGTTTAAATGTCTTTAAACCATAATACAGTCAGGTGAGCATTTAAATGCCTTTAAATTGTGAAAGTGCTTGTTTTACCTCTGAAATCATCAGATTCAATAGACTAATTACAATCTGTAATTAATCAATCTGTTAAGAAGCCTTGCCATGATTCTATTTCATTGTTCATCTGCTCCTCTCAGCTCAGGTACCACAGAGTTTTCACCACACTGCTGCAATCAATATGTTGATGAGGATAAAAAAAACAGTATAGAGTAAAAATAATCTGCAGTCCCAGTCCTTGCAATGCTTTTAAGCTTATTGAAGTTCATTACAACAGTTTTTACCTTTAGGTGGCAGTATTTTTGGAATGAATGCTGAACATCTTGACTCAATAATTTCAAAGAAAATATTCAGTTAACAGAGTAAATCCATGCAGGAATTCCATTCATTCCTGCCTCTGTAAGGTAGTTAAATTGAACTTTGGCTACTTACAAGTTTTTTTTCCCAAATGGGGAGAGAGACAGCAATGAAATTAGCAATATCCCTTGCTTCTAAACTTTCAATAAGGTTTCATAAAAAACCAAAGATCATTATAAAGCCTGTGCACTCCATGATTTTGAAAAGATTTCTGTCACATGTTCGTGCCAACATGTGTTTAGAGTTTTTGGTCAGGTCACTCATATTGGCTCTGTAAGGCTGTATTTCTTCAGAAGATGATGACCTTTTTTTTTCTTCACCCGAAAAGCAGCACAACAATGGGTCTTTCAAGACCTGCAGGTTGTTTGTTCATGATGCATCCAGAACCCTGGGTCCTTCAGAGACATCATTACCTACCATGGGGTAGGTAATGGTAAGGTCTGACCAATCAAGCTGCTTTATCTTCTGTCTTTTAGATCACAAGTTTCATTTGTATAAAAACATATTAAACATCAAGCTCTCTGTATATTTTTCATAAAACAAAGTAAATTGTGATCCTCAACTTTAATTTTCTAAAACAAAGGCCTTTTGGGAACCATCTGCTTTAAATGTGTCCTTATCATAAGCATAATGCTTTCAAACACAACTCTGAGGAAGCTGTTTTGCACATGTCATTATTTAATGAAAGTACAATTACATGACTGACTTGTTTTCTCTGGAAATCATAATAACAATTGAGTCATGCTTGGTTCCTGGAAACTTCCTGGCTGTGAATTCACCTCATTAAATCTGCCTGTTATGTTACTGTCTGGTAGATTTGGTTTGAACCATTCTGGCCACATTAAAGACATTTTGCTGCAACTTACTGACATGCTTGGTGCTACAGCAATGATGTTCATTAATTTCTTCTTTCAGCAAAGATTATTATTTGTGGATGAAAACAGAAGGCTGTGGTAAATTCACTGTGAAATTCACTGGGAAAGTGCTATTCCTTTTATGTGTAACAGTACTTTTCCAACAGAGTGCATGTGATCATTTTGGGCATAAGAATTTCACTTGTTCTCAAATTGTGTTCCTCCCCTCTCCCTTTGCACCTGATATTCCATAAGTGAGTGAGACACTGAGGATCTTCTCCTACAGATTGTACATACCTTGCTTCCAACATCATTCCTCTGGGTCTCATCCAGCCTTTGTGAAATCAATGATATTACCTGGATATGAGCTGGGGCAGAATTTGTCCCAGCATGTGTAAAATGTTATGAAGCATTTTACAATCCTTTTTCCTAAGAACTGCTACACTAAAAATCAATTGGGTTGCCTTCTGTAACCATGTGAATTATTGACTGAAAACAAATGACAGCCACTGAAATCTAGGAAAACCTATTAAAAATTCATCAGTCACTTCTAACCTTTCTTTCCCAGATAATGGCTGCAGCAAAACCTTGTACAAGAATATAATAGAAATGTTTTTTCTTAGCGCTCCTATTTTTTCTGTTTACCTTTAATGTGGTCATCATATTTGAATGAAGAAGAGAAGATATTTATTGTAAATAGAAAGATACATCTTTTTGGACATTGCATGCAGGAAGTTTGGTTTATCATACAAAATTAGAGTTATTACAATATCTTCACCCTCAGTGTTTGGAGGACCATGAAGTCCTGTTTTAGTGTCATTACTTAAGAAATGGAAGAGAAATACTATTTCATGTCTTACTGTAAGGAAGAAAAAAGCAATACTGCTTAGCTTGTAAAGAAGGCCATTTCTGATATTTCTATCTAAATGCAGATTTTCAGTTTTCATCTCTGTACAATCTTTGTAAGAACTCCCTCAAGACAAAGATGCTGAACGAAATGAATATTTAAATTGAAAAGTTTTTTTTCTACAAGGAAGATAAATTTCTCAAGTAAGTTCTGCATCACTTTAGCAATGAGTTGAGTTTTCTTTATCTCCGTGTAGCACTGAAAATATGCAAAAGATGAAACAGGAAAAAAAGACAAGCCTAAGATTGTGTTTGAAATGTGATTCTTCATTCTTGTTGTGTCTACTTCTGCAAGCACAAAAGCAGAGAACTCCTTCCAGCATGTAAATGAGACAGAATCATTTTCCCCAAGGTTAGTATTGCTTCCAGTTAGGAGATAGCTAGTATTAGTAACTGTTTAAATTGCTCTTCATTTGTGCATTTATGTAAGAATTTGGAGAGTAGTTTTACTTTACTACTAGAGAAAAAATTAAAGACACTTGTAGGGTGTAGGGAACTCAAGCAGAAAGAACAAGTTTCCAATATAGTGAGCTTGACACTGTGTTCAGGATGTCTGGAATTGTTCTTTATGATTGTGGTGAAGGGAGACTTCCTTCAAGAAAAAAGCTAAACACACCCATCAGCTAAGTAGAGAATTATTTTATTTTATTGATTGGTGGATTGACCCTGGCTGGCCACCAGCTGCCCTCTAAAGCCATTCTCTCCCTTTCCTCCTCATCTGGAGAGAGGAGAGAAAATGCAATGAAGGGCTCATGGATCAAGATTAGGACAGGGAGAGACCACTCAGCAGCAGTTACTCACATCATTCAGTTATTGTCATGGGCAAAACAGACTTAGGAAATTTGGTTTTGTTTATTACCAATTAGATCAGATTAGAGTAATGAGAATAATGAGAAATAAACCCAAATCTTTAAAAACACCCACCACACCCACTCCCTTCTTCCTGGGCTCAACTTCACTCTCAATTTCTCTCCCACTTCCATGTGAGAGCCACAGGGAAATGGGGCTGCAGTTACTTCATCACATGTTGTTGCCACTTCTTCCTCCTCAGGGGCAGAACTCTTCACACCCTTCCTGTGCTCCAGCCTGGGGTCCCTCCCATGGTAGATCGTCCTCCACTAATTTATTCAGTGTGAGTCCTTCCCACAAGCTGCAGTTCTTCACAAACTGCTCCATTGTGGGTCCCTTCTGCAAGGTGCTGTCCTCCAAGTACAGGCTGTTCCAGAGTGGATCCCCTCTGGGGCCACAAATCCTACCAAAAAAACTCCTTCAGTGTTCCTCTCTCCATGCAGCCACAGATTCTGACAGGAGCCCGATCCAGCACAGGCTTACCATGTGATCACAGTCTTCTTTGGGCATCCATCTGATTGAATATGGGCTACCTCAGGGGCTTCAGGTGGATCTCTGCTCCCCCAAGGACCTCCACGGGCTACAGGGCCACAGTCACCTCACTATGGTATCCACCACAAGCTCCAGGGGAATCATTGCTCCAGCACCTGGAGAACCTCCTCCCTCTCTTTACTGGACTTGGTGTGTGCAGAACTGTTTCTCATCCTCTTCTCTGGCTGCAACTTGTTTCTGCAAAGTAATGTTTTCCCCTTCTTAAATCTGTTATCCCAGAGGTACTACCACCATTGCTGACAGGCTCAGCCTTGGTCGGCAGTGGGTCTGTCTTGGAGCTGGCTGGCATTGGCTCTGTTGGACGTGGCAGAAGCTTCTGGCAGCTTCTCACAGCAACCACTCCTGTAGACCCCTTTTACCAATGCAAACTCAATACAAATGTAAAGATTTAAAAAGAGATTGACAGTGTTCTGAGAAGGAATTAATAATAACAACAAGACAAATGTTTCTGTGTTGTTTTAGGATTTCCTGCAATAGCGCTGTAAAATATTTGCAACCTGACAGAAGAGCTGTGCTGTTGGCTTTTGTGCAGTGCCAAGGCCCAGGATCTGGATAGCATCTCAGACAGATTTCATTGAAAAAATCAAGAGCATGTCCACATCCTAGCAGAACAGTGCCCTGGAGGTAGGGACCATTGTAAAGCCAGTATGGTTATGGGAAGATGAAAGTACTATATAAGTTCTGCTTTGCTTGCAAAGACAGAATGCTTTTCTTCAAAAAAGCTGCAAATTGCTGAAGGATTAAGCAATTCATTGAGATGTGCAGTACCAAGATGCACAGATGGTGCAAAATGACGGCTGAAGTTATCACTCTTTTGTAGTGTTTACAACTCTGTTTTTTCCTCTCTGTATTTGAGAATCCAGAGAACACAAACAATGAATATTAAAAGCTTAAGATGAGACACTAGGGTATTACTTCCACCAAGATTGATTTCCAAGATAAAACCAGATTTCTTTTTTTTTAAAATAAAGGTGAGGTGCTTAAAATTTTCTATTTGAAATCTGCAGGCTATCATCCTAAAGGGTTCATAAGAATTTAGTACTCAGAATAATTTTTCCTTTTGTTAAAAGTGCATCCAGTGTCAGTTAACCTAAAATATTGATAGTTCCTCATAGTTTTGCAGTGTTTTCTTGTTTGCTGCTGATGTCTTTGCTTTGGATACTGGGCTGAGAAGAATGAAAAAACCTTCTCCTTTCTATAATACCACTGCTTTTCTCAGTCCTACAGATACTTGTTTTTTCAGGACTAAGGAAAGCTACAAAGCAAGAAGCAAGAAGCTCAAGAAAAATATTCCTTGAGACAGAACAAGATGCATCTCTCTCCTTTAACATGAGGCATTACTGATATTACAGATTACATGGACACTTTCTCTGAGCAGAGTACTGTTTTAAAAATTCAAAGATGAAATATCCTTACCATGGAAATACATATATATTTCTCTGGCTACATGCATTTCTACCCTGTTATTTTTCAATCAATTAGTAGAAGTAGCATGCACTCAGAACAAGCTGCTGATCAAAGCATCTGTTTAATTATTAAAAGGAGGTGACAGTGAAAATCATGCATTGTCTAACTTGAGGTATTATCAGGTATTGTTTTAAAAGAGATAATGTGGAAGTTCCTGGCTTATAGCTGTCACATTAATATCTCAGGCTGAATAGTTTATTAAAGTGTGAGTAAGAGTACAATGCAGTCTGCACCCCTGAACATTTATCACCTTGACTCGGTGTTTACAGAGAGGCGGGACTAGAATTTCTATATACTTATGGTGGGATTACATACCTAAAAAGATTCAGCATAAAATGAGCACTATTTGGCACAACTGTGTTGTGAAGATGTCCTTAGCTACTCTAAGCAATACAGATTTTCCTCATCTTAATACCCTCACACAGCACATACTTCACTTTGCTAAAATGAAAAAACCTGAGATCCAAGCATCTGAAAATTGTCTCTTAAAGGATCTAAGTTGTGCCACTGCTAGCTGGCAGATGTTTCCTGGTCTATTTGCAACTGTTCCACTAGGGTTTCTGTGAAGAGATTAAAGTCAATGGTTTAGAAGCCTAAAAAATCCAGTCTTCAAAAACCTTCTGTTCCTAGTTAAGGAGTTTCCTCTAGTTTTTGTAACTTTTTCAGTCTTTGACATGTTTAACACCTGCACCAATTGTTCTAAATTTTGAACAGCTTGAAATTAGCCTTTACACTTTATCTGGCTGTGGATCCAAGCGAGTAAGTGCTCTTTCCCTGAAAGCAGTGTATGAACAGCTTCCTTGTGCCCATCTCCCAGAGCAAGCCTTGCTGCAGTCACCATGGCAGCCTTGCTGTCCTGTGAAACAGCCTTCCTGTTACCTTTGTCACTCTGCCCTGCCATATGTCACTGGGAGAGCTTATGTCTGAACTGCAGGGATTCGTAGTCACGCTTGCCTCCTTTCAGGGGCATGCCCTTAACCCACTCCTGTGCTCTCTGCTCTGGATCCCTCCACTTGTGCTCTCTCCTTCCTTTCAGTCAGTAACTTCTGTGCAGAAGATGGCAACTCATCATGTTGGAGAGAAATAGGTGGCATATTGTCCCGAGAATTTTTCTGAGTTGTTTACAATGGTGTACTAAAGTTCACATTTTACATCAGGACATTCTCAGAATGATGCTATTTTGTGCTACTAGAAAGAATAACATAACCTCCATTTCAAAGGCATATTCTGATGTAATCATGAATCATAGGACCTCTTGGAGGTCCAAAAGTAAAATAAAAAAATCACAGAAATTAGATATAAAAAGAGTACTGATCACTAGCACCATGCAATTTAAAAACTGCTTTGTTCTTCCTGTGTTCTCTGTAGGTTCCCTTTATCAGCAACTCTCAGTGCTGTAACACCAACACGCAGCTGTCCTAAAATTAATGAATGTGCCTATTCCTGTGTGCCCAAGGTACAGAAGCTGTCTTTTATTTTATGACAGAGCATTTAAACTTTACACCACATCTGTAGCAAAACAAATCGTTTCTGCATGAGATTCCTTTATAAAATTGGGTGTCATGCTGAAATATCAATAGAGCAGTATGTGTGACCTTTGTCGCACACCATTTATTTCATGAAAAAACCCACCCAGCAGCAGATGGCATTTGGATATAAACAGATTTTGAAGGAAAGGGCTTTTGCTTAGTCTGATATACTTAATATATGTAAAGCAATTTTCTTGAGGCAGCACAGTACAGTTCAGAATAACTTGATATTTCAGAAATTTCCAAGTGATAAGCCTCAAATAGGTCCCTTGTGAATTAGAGGTAGGGTCTTTGCAGAAACCTTGCAGATATCCTGAGCCACATAATGAAAGGAAGGAAGGACAGCTGGAGGCTTGAACAAGTGCTGGATAGTCCCAAAATGGGGAAAGATGGTATTCAGACAGATGAGCAATGCTCCTTCTGTGCTCTCAAATTTGAACTTGTAGTATTAGTAGAGTGCCCTAACAGACAGTGGAGAGGATTAACCTCCATCAAGACACACTCCAGGAGCGTTCTGAGCCTGAGCCAAAAGTTAGCACTAGAATTGGTTGGCGAGGATGGACACAGGGAGACATCAGCCTAAGCAGGCCTGTTGTCACTAGAGGTTTGGTACTTTCACATGAAGATTTGCCATGTTTCGGAGGCTGCTAAGGCTTGTCCAGTCCTTTATCTCGTGTTGCTCACCAATGACACTGTCCAGGATCCTATGGAGCAAATCGAGAGAACTCCTAGTGAGCTCTGCGAGAAAAAATGAGGTGCAATGACTCAGCTGATTTCCTCCTTAATCCTTCAGGTCAAGGAGAAAGGCTCAAATGGGAGTGGGTGTACCTTGCAAGTTAACAGCTGGGAGCATTGTCAGTGTTTCAGACACTTTCAGTGTCTTTGTTTTTATGACCATGGTGTTTTACTCAGAAAACAAACAGCAAAACAGTTGTTAGAGGCCTTTCAGTTCCTGAAGGGGGCTTACAAGAAATCTGGAGAGGGAGTTTTTGCAGGGGTACGCAGTGATAGGACAGGGGGAAAGTCATCAAACATAAAGAGGGCACATTTAGATTAACTATTGGGCAGACATTTTTTCTGTAAGGGTGGTGAGGAACTGGAACATGTTGGCCAGAGATGTTGGATGCTCGATCCCTGGAAGTGTTCAAGGCCAGGCTGGATGGGGCTTTGAGCAACCTGGTTTAGTGGAAGGTGTCCCTGCCCATAGCAGGTGGATTGGAAGTAGAGGATCCTAAAGTCCTTTCCAACTCAAACCATTCTATGAGTCTATGAAATTAAGAAATGAAAATGAATGATAAGGTATTTAGCCATAGATCATTAGGCAATAACTAGAGGAAAACAGTAGGAGCAAATGTTGGACATCAGGTTAATAACACCCACATGTCAAAATTACCCCTTTTTTGACTGTGATGTTTATATGATCTACCAAAACAAAAAGCAAACAAGCAATGGAATTACTCCAAAGCTGCCCAACAAAAAACTATCTGCCTGAAAACCACATATATGAACAGCATGCTCAAAGCTGCAAAATCTCCCCCAAATTGTCAAGAAAAGTCCTACATTCCTCTTTAAATGCAAAGACACTCAGTGTTTTGATACTACTCTCAATGGTCCAAGCCTTCATCAAAGAGAAACTATGTTATGAAGACATTTATTTTTTTGTAACTGGCTCACAATAGCTGAAATGGAAATCTGCTGTCAAATAGTTTTTGGAGAGGAATTACTTTTGTGTATATTCTTTCTGCACTTCACACATTTTAGAAAACCTTTCTCAGAGCAAAAATGACCTTTCATAGGCACTTCATGGCTTTTGCCTCTTAATCTGTTCTAAGCAATGTGGGTTATTAGTAATGAAATAACCAATATTACTGTGAAACAAAGAAAAAATAATTTACTGTATTTCATATGATAAACAATATAACATCACTCTCTGCAACAATATCTAGTTCAGAGCATAACAGAAAGCTTGAGGTGTGTTTGAGAGTACTGTGACTCAGGAAAGACTAACAAGACAGAGCTGCTAATCATTCTCCAATGAGGTGATGTTAGTGTCAGCTTTATCCTATGTTAGAAATTAGATTGTTTGTTTGAAGCAATTGTAAGGAAATCAGTGTCAATACCACACTCAGGATAATCAATTCTCCCCTTAAAGTGACAGGAAAAGAGAATGCACTTTGCAATTGGGAATTGCCATACCCTCAGAATTAGTGTGCACAACTCCATCTTTTGGTTCTTGGACTCCAAAATTACATCTGGATGGCAAAAGAAGAAAGACTTATAAATCACACATGTTCATGGACTTAGGCACTTCCTCTTGTCAGGAATGGCAGGTTTTGTAAGCTATTTGAAAGGTACATTAAATTAATGAAATAACTATCAGTTTTAATTAGCATTCCTGCAAGCTGTAATACTCTCTTACCTGAAGCTGAGTGACATCAAAAGATATGAAGTTCTTTCTTGCCTTTAATGGTTTTTTGTGACCTGGAACACTTCTCCTCTCACCCATGCAATCCTTATGCCCATTTCAAAAAGCAATTGAAGGACACTGATGGAAAACAATCCTTAGCCATGATGTATCTAAAGAGTCATGAACTGAATTACTGCTAAGAAGAAAATTTGAATACAACAAATAACAATATTGTTTTCAAGGTGTTGGCTTGGTTAATTCTCAGATGATCTGTGATGAGGACAACACACTTGCAACATGCTTGCATTCAAAATGGTGTGCAAGAGTTGATTAACCCATCATCTGACTTCCTTTATGGTTTTATGAAGCTGAAGTCCTTCTTCATTCATTCAGTACTAAATACTAATGAATTTATGATATCTGGATAAATGCAGAATTTTCTCAATGAAGCCTAAAAAATTACTGAGATTATTCTTTATCCAAAACTATGTTAGCTTGCTCTCTTCATGAATGTGTATTGCATAAAAATATAGCATGTATTTTACTTATGCAAAATTCCTGAAAATTTGAAAAAGAATTACCTATGGCTCTAAGTTGTTCCTGAATTGCTGGTATAAAGTACCATTAATTCAGGTTCAGATGGGTTAATTATCTAACAACACACTTCTATGCAGACAAGCTGCAACACTTTGTTTCTTGGGTATTGCTTGCATTCAAGACAATTAAAATTATTAATCTAATGACAAATGAAAGCCCTTTTTGTGTCCAATTATTAATAATCTCCTTTATTATCTAATGGATCCTTTACAGCAATTATCTTGAAACTCAGTGGGCCTGACCTTGCTTTCACTGAAATCAATGGCGAATCTCTCACAGAGTTCAATGGAGTATGACTGGCCTTGCTATGTAATGAGCTATTATTAATGCCTATTTTGCTACCATAATTATGTCCTGACACTAAGCATATAGTTTCATACTTTAAAAAAAAGAAAATTAAGAAAAAGGATATAAATCCAAAACATCAAAAGGTCCCAGCAAAATATAAAAATAAGCATTCTTCCTGGAATATTAATATTTATATTTATATGGCATATTTAATAAGGTAGAACACACAGGTTACCAAAGAGGTAACAGGATTAATTACTTTCTGTGGATGATCTATATTTATGCAAACCCTTTAATGAACTCCATGAGTTATGGAAACTATACCACAAGGGAGAGGAAGACTTAATAACTTGGCATAAGTTATTAAGGTATTTTCCCCCTGAAGAGAATTAATTCACAGTCTCACTTGGAACTTATGCATTCTATTGATACAATTTACATTTGTATTTAAGATGTTAATTCTTATCTTTATGGTTATCTGCAGCTGGTTGAGAAGGAGAATAATAAATAGTGGATTTAATTGAAACTTGCAATTTAAATGTGGGTTTACTTAGAGCTTTGTTTCATAATGTCTGCAATTGCAAAGTACAGAACTATATATAATAACAATATTCATACATAAAAGACTAACTCAGAGCATAGGGAGCTGATACAAGTTGGACACAACCTTTTGCATGGGTGGACCTGTTGTTCTCAGGAATCCTCGAGCTCTATGTTATACTTATTTATTAAAAAGTGCCACAGGTCAAACCCATTAAGTTACAAACATCTTGTTTTACAAGTGGTCCTTGGGGAATGTAGACAGCCAGAATGTTGAGTATTCTAAAAACTTAGTGGCAAGTGTGTCTGTGGTACAATTTCTGGATGGATATCATATATTATTTCCCCTCTGGTTTAATGAAGGTGGGCAATGTTTTAATTTCACCTTCACTCCAAAACATGAGTGGAAAGAGTTACTGTACTTATAAATAAATAAATAAATAAATAAATAAATTTTAAAGTTCCCTTAAATACTAGTTTACACAAATTCGGTGTGATGAAGAAGGCACATTCTCACTGCAAAGCTTAGGAAGTTCAAGGCTGTGAATTCCATGGATTTTTTCACTTGTGTGCCCTGCTCTGCCTCAGAGGTACCGTGGAGCCTCCTCTCTCCCGATACCGCCAGTGTACCACCAGGTCAGCCTCACGTGATTACTGCCTTTCTTTGGCTAAAATCTTGTTCATTGGTTGCTTTTCAGCATTTGCCTGTATTGTAAAAATTCAGTGCAGATTAGAAGCTGACTATTCTATTTGTGGAGAACAAAATCTGATTTCATCTTCCTTGAAAGACCCTGTTAGATGCTGGAAGGCTGCAATAAGTTTCTGTGGAGACATCTCATCCAGACTGAACAACTCCAACTCTCAGTTCTTCCTTATAGGAAAGATGTTCCATCCCTCCAAGTATCTTCATGGCCCTCCTCTGAACCCACTCCAAAAGGCTCATGTTTTTTTCTGTGCTGAAAATAGTTCTTCCACCAGAGTTCTATTGCTTTCACTATGACTATTGACTAAATCTTAAAAAAACACAACTTTTAATACTTGAATGCTGAAGTCAAACATTAGATATAAAACTGTGGTGTTCTCTATGTGCTCTTGTCAGGTGAGTAACAGAAAAGCAACTTTATGATGTATTGTACTAATTCAATTCCCTGATGATGGGTTGGAGCAACAAATAACCCAAAAAGAGTAATTTTGAAGATCAGTTCCTCAAAAGACAGAGGAGGCTGGAAATAAAGGATCCAAGCTAGTCAATAAATAGAAATAACAAAATTTAATAGAGTTTTTGAAGTGTAGTTTGTCTGACCATAAGATGGAATAAAGATACTATAAACAAATTAATTGGTAAATTGTTCATCAGCCATTAACATTCTTCAGTGAGATGGTCTGTGAAGGTCTAGGCTTCAATTATTTTCATCCTTGTTTCTTTAGAGATTTCAACAAAGGTCCTTAAAAGACATGGTCCCAAGACTGATTGAGTGGATGTGCACTGAAATACCTTGCTTTGCCCACTTTAGCACATTCCTCTTTTATGTCACCAGAGAAGATAAACAACCATTACTTTTCTGTTTCTTTTCGTTTGTTTTCCTGCTAATATTTTTGTAAGCACTGCAGCTGTTGGTTTAGAGCCCTGGCTGGCCCCACAATAAGTGTACTGATAACGTCTTCACTCTCAGTGTCCTTTTTTTATAAAATCACAGAATCACAGAATAGGTGAGGTTAGAAGGCACCACAGTGGGTCATCTGGCCCAACCTCCCTATTTAATTAGGGTCATCTTAAATCACATTGCACAGGATTGTGTCTAGATGGTTCATTCCCTTTGTAGGGGATGAAAATATTACTGTCCTTTGTCAGATTGCAGCTTCTAGAATTGCATACACTGACTTACATAAGTAGTAAATGTTTAGACTAATTTTTACAATAAGATATCTCTGTTGATCAAGGTCTAGAGGCACTTTTAAAGAAATGTAAAGAGCACTCTGTTTAGCATTGTATGCAATAGGAAGTGAAGAGATAACAGATTTTTTACTGTTAAAAGAACATAAGCAGATGATAAATGATGCTGAAATAATACTAGCACCATCTTAGCATGCTGGTTTGTTGACTAAAGGTTATTCAATAAGTGGAAATGTGAACCTGGAAGTCATTGTCAAAACAATCTCTTATTCAATCCACCGTACCACTCAATCATTATTATGTCTTAGACATAATGCACAAAAGCAGGGAACTCAATTTCATGTTGGCCCACCCTCTCTACTGTAGCCTGAGCTTTCTTCCCACAAGTAAATGAGTGGATTTTAAAGCACGGTAATGTTTATGTCTTTGTAAATCAGGGTCTGTAGGTAGGTAAGTGCTGAGAACTATTTTAGATGAGTTTCTGGTGTCAAAAAACAGGCATAAAAACTGCCATATGAAAAACAACTGAAAACCTCTGATATGGTGGCTCAGTTGAGTACTTGCCATACTCCTTTCACCTCCTAGTCACAACAGGTTATTGCTAAGTTAATAGATCCAGGACTATTGAATAGAAGCTACATTAGTCTACCAGAAAAAGGTTTATGGAAAAGTCAGTCTGTCTTCAAGTCTTTACAGAATTTCTCTGAGCACAGAGCAAATAGTATGTTTTCCACTCCAATTCTTTGTGTGAAAAGAAAGAGGGGAATCTTTTCTTTTTCCTCATCCTCTCTTCCCAACATTTGCCTTCTCTTGCAGCAGCACACATAGGCTCTCTCCTGGATCAAATGCATAGCTGAAAACTCTCTTGCAGACAGATTGGCTAACAAAACATATATTTTTGAAGAAAGATTTCTAAACTGGGACCTAGACAGAATGTAGAAACCTGAAGGAAACTGAATAAAGCTTAGATATGAGATTGATTATGGACATATATAACCCCACTAGCAATAAACCTGGGAATAGCAGGTTTGGTGTCTCAAACTTTCTGTTTTCAACTGAGTGCCCTAATTTCCAGGCTACAACAGCCATACCCTTGTACAGGAGGCAGCCTCTCCTTGTACATCACCATCAGGTCAATATTGCTTTCAACACACTGGCATATATTCAATAGGAAAACCCAGGAATTTCCTAATGACTTGGCCGTGGTGGTGAGTGTGTATTTCTGGAGAGATATATTTGAACTTCTGCAGGTGGAGAGAAGCTACAGACTGTAAGTACCTGAGCTTTCACTACAAAGGTACAATATTAAAGGTAACTACTGCTGTTTAAGAGAAAGAAAGCACAGTTTTCAGTCACCTGAAAATTAATGTTAAGTGGTCTTCAGTCCTGGGTGAAAAATTCATGTTAACTGCACACTTTCCTTCCCCATAGGAAAGGGACAGTCCATGCTTAGCAGCTTTAACAGATCTCTCCTTACCTTGCTGGTGTATTGAAATGACTGAGAGCCCTCCCTAGGCCCCACAAGGTGGCTGTGAGGGTGTTGTCCTCCTTTCCATGATGTCTGCATGCTTCACCTCTCAAAGCAGTCCTACTTCGAACAGGGGCCTGTAGTGAAGAAGTGAGATTTAGTTGTAAGACCAGTGTAGCTGTAGCACCTCGCTCCCAGCTCAGCTCAACTTGTAGCCACTTTGGGGCACAAAATCACCCAAGCCTTCAGGATCACAGAGACAATTTCCATCTGTCCTCACTCCTCTGAGGACCGCTGTTGCAATAGCGATGGATAAGGCACTTGTTTCTTTGAGCAGAATCACAAATCTTTATTCACATAGCTCATATTTATAGCAATATTAGAATGCACCATGTTTGAATCCAATTGGTGAGCAATCTATTGAAACTCAGTCCATTGGTTGGTAATGGCTAGTGTACATGTCTATCAAACTTTTTACTCTCTAGATAGCTTACATTTATTCTTCATGGATTCTCACAGATAGACTTCTTATTTTTACAGGTACAAACAGTTTTCTCGCAAGAATAGATTGTTATGCAAACTGATCCTCATTCTTTTAATTTTTTTCTCACAGGATCTTCTCAGGCTGGTTGTTAGCTTAGCTGAAATAGCAACACCTGATTTCTCAAGGGCTTTCTTTTATAAGGTTTTACCTATATGTAACAGACCACAAAATAGCAACACAACAAGAGAGGAGGAAACACTTGGAGTTTAGGACTTGGAACAAAGGCAGACAGAAAAGGACTGGCCCCAAAGATGCTAAATCTTAGAGAACAGGAGTGCAGCCTGCCAGTTTTGGATTCTATTTGGAGGAGGAAGGGAAATCAACCAGGCTGACATGCTAATTTGCAGACCCAGTCTGGCTCCATCACTTTCTGAGACTTCTCAGCATGTTACTACTCTTCATGACACTTGGAGATACTCCAGGAGTGTTGTTGAAAGTTACTGAATAAACTGCACTTTATTGACATGCACTCCTTGTTGTTGTTTCCCCAGTTAATGAAATATTCAGAGACTGCATGAGGCACGGTCCACTTCAGAGAAAGACGGTAGAGGTGGCTGAGGAGGTAGAAAATTGGCTGAGTTGGAAGTGAAACTCTGGATTAGTTTTTGAAAATATTAGGTCGTGTGTCAATGCTTATGAAACTTCCTATTCACACTATGAAAGCCTCTGAGAAGTATGGAAATGGCATACAAACTCTGCCAGCCCTTTGAGCATTTTAAGGAAGGGAGAACAAGATTTTTAGTGCTTCCATTTCTTTGGCAAAGTGTAGGCAAGCTGCAAACTATTGTTATAAATATCTCTGGTCTGAAAGAACCCAATGTACCTTACAGGTTTCTAGGTCAGTGGTGTATAAACAAATATTTAACTCCTAAAAAGTAAAAGAAAGAACACCTTTAAAGTATTGATGAACTAGTAAGTTGCCAACATTGACAAAATGAGCATGCGACTTTGCTAGTTTGCAAATTCCTAAATAATACTCAATAACCCTGCTTCAAGGTACATGCCCCTCACCAATAACATTATCTATAGAAAGTGACATGGTGTAAATTGTATCCCTCTCACAATGCTGGCTGCTCAATTGCCTGTATCCATTGTGACAAGTGCCGCCCTGTCAGCATGCTAAGTAATTGAAAATTGTTGCATGGTGGAAGATCAATACAACTTTAACAAGAAACAAATATGATAGAGTACTGAAAGCAAGAAAATCAAATTTAGTGTGATTATCTCCTGAAGATGAAGAGGCATTGATTGGTGTTTCGTGGGTTCAACCAATTGGTTTTCAAATGTTCATATTTTGAAAATACTAGTTCTTCTGGCACAACCAGATTGGAGAGGTAGGTGAAGCTGTTGAATTTTTACTTGAAAGCCATCTCTATTGTCTATTTTTAATTAAAATAGCTGATGGTCTGTATTGATTCTTTAAATGTTCTATCCTAGATAAATCATCTGTATTTATTCGTAGTCATTCATGTTTAAGCATTTTAAGGCCTCACTAAATGCTTTCAAAGAGAATATTTGGTAAGGCAAGATCAGCAGAAGTATAATAAATTGCTTAGTTTCTCTGAATATTTTAAACGTACACTCAAATATACAGACATGAGAGCCTTTCAGTATTTTCACTTGCAAAACAGTGAAGGCTCCACCATTCAGCCAACATACTTTTTCTCAGGAGTCAGACTTGCATAAGAAAATAGAAACCCAAAATCAAGCTCTTAAGGTAAGTTTATGCCACTATGTCCCCTAGATTCTGAACTTTATTACAGATTCACCATATTATGAGTTTAAAGGAACATTAAACATTGATTATATATACATACACACTTATATTTGCGCACACACATATATATATAAATTTGCCAAGGATTTACACGATCTTATAACTTAGAAACATCATAACCTTGTAGGATGCACTCAGCTGCCTGCAACTACATTTCTTGGTGAGTTAAGGCTGAGGATTTATAAGGCATTCTGCCTCTCTGAAATTAAAAAGAGGTACTGAAACAGATAAGAAAGATATGAATTTCATGAAGGTATGATTGCAAACCAGAGCTCATTTCTGTCACTTTTATGTTACAAATTTGTTACTTAACTTTTATGTTACAATATGTTGCAAATTTCTTATTTAATTCCAAGATACTTAAAAGTCATGTAAATTGTATTATAGCAAATATATTTAGAGAAAATGTAAAAGCAAGCCCTTCCAAAAATTACTATAAATATTGTTTTCAAAAAGGTTTCTTATATTGGTTTAACCATTCTGTGAAGGTCTTTCTATTTAGTTTTGTTTTGCTTTGAGAATGCTCAAACCAGTTAATATAGTATTTGATCATTTGCACAGAGATAATTAAAATAATTTGATTTGCCAAAGACTACACAAGATATCAGACCAAATTCAATATGTGATTATTAAAAACAGACCATGGAAAAAAGTCAGATGTATAGCTCATATTTTTTCTCTATGGCAATCATTAAATTGTACCTATTTCCACATAATCCAATAGGAAAGACCATCCTCTTAATTTAAATTTCCAGTTCTTACAGTTATGTACAAAATCCATGTTTCTGTTATGTCAAAACAAGCCACCCATCTTTCCAATAGCAAAAACAAACAAAAGACAACATATCTACAAAGTGCACTGAAAGGATTTATTCTGGCTGATCTTTTTTTCAAATTGTCTTCCTGATGACACACTGGAAAACAAAATTAGGAAAGTCAGCATAAACAGACTTGAAAAACAATTGGTGTATGACTATTCCTATCTGTCTCAGACTAAACCAATAAAATTGGAGCAGAGATAAATTGTCCATGTCTACCTCTGTCTAGGGCAGATATGACAGAACCTAATCCTGCCTTTATCTGAGTCTGAAACATCTCTTAGACTATCTGTTATTTCCCAGACCAAAAAAAGAGCTACAGAGACCCACATGACTTTAAATAACTGATTCTTATGAGCAAAACCTGCAGTGTTATGGTGATCATTTAGAGCAATTGTAGATGCGTGGCAGTTCCTCTTCATTTGTCAGGAAACCATGCTTCCATATTTCACAGAGAGTAACAGGGCAGAATTATGTAGTACAAAGGAAAAAAAAAAGCCTGTTCTTATATGTCTTCAGCACAGTCTAGTGCATAACTTTGTGAAGGTTGAGACCTCTACTTTAAGCCTCCTTTACTGGAGGCTGTAGCTATAGTGATGAAACAAGGAGGAAATACACTGTAAAGGGAGGGAAGAAGAAAGAATAAGGGCCTGGAGATATGCCTCCAGCCATGTGGGTGTAGTTGTAAAATCAACATAAAGCAGCAGCAGTTGGCTTCTTGGGAGGCAGGTTGTATTGCTCACATTTATACACAGTCAGATTTTTGTAATATGTTGTAGTGGTTTGACTTTGGCTGGGTGCCAGGTGCCCACTAAACCTTTCTATCTCTCCCCTTCCTAGTGGAACAAGGGAGAGAACAAAATGGAAAACAACCAGTAGGTTGAGGTAAGACAGTTTACTAAAGCAAAAGAAAAAACAAGTGAAAGTTTGCATGCACATAAACATAGGGAAAAAAACCTCTACTTCCCAGGATCTGTATTCAAAAAGAGGTTAGAAACTAAAAAGTTGTGCTATATTTTTCACTTCTTTAAATGCTGTAATACTCATTGAGGCTCCCTCTACTGCAAATCTATACCCTGAACACCTATGAGTACTCAGTATTTCACCAAAGTTTAGGAAAAGGTTTCTGTTTCAAATTTGTATCATGTGGCTAATTTTTAAGCAAGGAGGAAGGAGAACATACAAATACTGATCTACAAAATCATATGAGGTGAGCTGCATCTCATTTCACACCTAGTTTTGTTGAATGAAATATTTAATTACTACTTCAAGGACCTCCAAGGAACTGATAGAAATGAAATGTGTTTTGCTTAATGCTCATTAAATTTAATCAACATGAGCTCATGATCTTCTAACTGCAAAGAGGTTAAAATTAAAAATTAAATTTCTAATTAAAAATCTAATTAAAATAGAAACCTTGTAATTTTTTTAAAGTTAAGTAATTTTGATTAGTTTGATGACCTGTTGTCATATTTTGAACTGAAACATTGACCAAAAATATATGCCATAGTTAATTTCACGACTTCTGTAACTTAGCATGCATTTACTGATTTTTTTTTTCATCCCACTATTTCTAAATCATTATAAGAATGCAATATTTTGGTGTTAATCTTACTCTATCCCACTTTGAAGTTCTCAGTCAAGCAGTCTGACACAGCATTTTAGAAGATGAATAGAAATATATATTTCTCCTATTTAAATGATCAGAAGTGATAAGTATGACTATTTCTTATCCATTAAAAATCACTTAATGTCAAAATTTTCTGGATCAATATCAGGCAGTCTTCTTTCTCTGTGTTTTCTTTCCATTCTACCAGGTTTTATCTGACCATTTTTTGTCTCAAGTTTCAGCTGCCTGAAAACAGGGTCTTTTTCAATGCAGAAGACTGCTACACGTAGTATGAAGAGTTCTTAAAAAGTTGGGTGATAGCAGCTGGAAGTTTTCAGTAAAGGTGTAAAAGGATTTTTAATGGTGTCTGAATTAGAAAGGATGCCTTGATCCTTCTGCAGAATTAATTAATTATTTGGGAAGTATTTAATGAAATGTCATTTACTCAGTTTCGTTGTAGCTTGAATTATGAAGCTTTGAAACATGAATTCAATTTTCTGGACTGTACCTACATGAAAGAATGATCAAATTTAAGAAGTTGTAGCAACAATAAACATGAATGCAGTGTAAAAGATATAAATCACTATGACAGATACCCTGTGTTACCAGATCTATTGCACACAGGAATGTGCAGAAAGCAAATCACTGCTGAACATAGTACAGCATATATGCACAGATGTACAGACTTTAAGTCCGGCCATCAGAGGCTGGCAATTAACACTTGATTTTAGTCATAACATTAAAATACATTTTTTCTTGCCGCTTTGAAGAAGTTTTCCTAGGTGAAAAAAATGTAATCCTTTATTCTTACAACTTAACCATTGTCCTTCTTACCCTTAACCAAGACTTTTCTCTGTGTTATCTCCCTTCCAAAAACATTAGTTTCCCTAAGGATTGCACTTTTTCCTGGTTGCTTATCTGGCATTAAGTAATATCCAGCAAGCAACACCAATCAAGTTAAAATGTGAGCAAGCATCCTATGAGTGGATTTAAAAGCCATAGATATTATGGAACAAACCTGGGGCTGACAAGAAAGGAAGAAATTTGTGAAAAGCTCTAAGCTTTTCTTCCAGCACACTGTTCAGCAGAGACCAAATGCAGTTTGAGACAGCTGGGAAGAAGCATTGCAAGAGGTGTTCCAGTCCTTCTATGACCTTCCTTTCACTGCTTTTGTCTGAAAAGTACAAGAAAGTTCATGATGGTTTGCTGAGAATTTAATTGCAGTTTTCTCTTCTATACAGACCTTCAGCCAAAAAGCCTCTGTAAAGTACTCCACTAATTAGGGATTCAGGAACTTTCATCAAGATCTATTGAATTTTCCCAAGCACAGCATCCTGTATGTGCACTAAATCCATAAACCTCACTGAGATATTGTTTGGCAACACTTCAAAAGTTCATTTGAGATTTTCATATATGTGCAACATATTCTTCATGGTGATCATCATCTTTTTATCTACTAGAGTTTTTAACATCTGGTATGAAAAACTAGTTTCAAAACATGTACCATTAATAACAATATATTGGCTACACAAACAGGTAGAAGAAGGAGCTAGGTGAACTTGTCTAGGTAGCAAATGAAAACAATCTCCTAATTGTCCTAATAATCTCATACTTCATATTTATTCATGCATTAAAACAATCACAGGTCTAGACCAGATGAAGTCTCATTCTACTATGTTCTTCCACAAGCTTTTTCTTTGCACTTGAAAATTGTTTTCCCCTCAGATTCCAGTGGTTACCATGGTCATTAAGATGATATTCAGTGAAGGTCTTACAAACCCCAGAAACACACATAAACTCTTGCTCCCCATAAACACATAGATATTTAAGTTACTGTCATAGTAAAATAACAGGCAAAGGTGCAGCACATTGCAGTCACAAATGACTTCCGCATTAATTCCCAGCCTTTTGCAGTGGTGAAAGGTAGTGAAATCTATAACTAAAATTGTTTCTCAAAACAAGACTAAGCTTTTTGCAGCTTTTCACAACTTCTGATAAATGTTATTGCTGACTTAGGTATTGTTACTTCTTTTCAGAGTAAAGCATATTAGCATAACATGGTTTCCAGCATTACCCCTCACAAGTATTTATTTTTAGACACAAGATAGAGGATGTTCCTTCTGAAAAAAAGATGTAGAAGGCAGAGGGCAAATGGAAAAGACACATTAACAGTAAAAAATAGATGTAATAAAAGTAAATGAACTACAATAAATTAAATAATAATATTACTTGAAGGGGCATTTGAGCAGAGAGGCCTGTTGTCAAGTATGTGTTCATATTTGTGGCCATGTGCCAGACGAGTCTGGCAAACTCGTTTTGAGAAACCTTGGCTAGTCCATCTAAAAGCATTAGATTTTTTACCTTAAAGTCTGATCCAGCTCCCTCAACATGGCAGCTACATTCAGGAGATAAACTGATCCCCTAGACTGTACTGGAAAAGAACATAATCCTAAAGTTGATGATGTTTTAAGAAAACTGTAGCATGCCCCAGAGTAAGGCAGTGCTCTGTTATTGAACAGCTATTCCAAACCACTTACACTATTAGCTCTGACCGTGATTTACATCTTTGTAGCTGAGTCAAAGTAAGCTTTTGAATCAGAATAGAAAAGTACAATCGAACATCTTTGCAAATTTCAGAAAGATAACCTAAACTAATACATTGGGCTTATTCAGAGGAAAAGCTAATTGTAGTGAGCTGATGCTAGCTGAATGTCAGGCACTCATCAAAACCACTCTGTCACCCTTCTCTGCAGCTGGACAAGGGAGAGAAAATATAAAAAAGGGCTCATGGGTTGAGATAAAGACCTGGTGAGATCACTCAGCAAATACTGTCACAGGCAAAACAGACTCAATTCAGAGTTCTTAACTGAGTATAGAGATAAAATATCAGAACAGGAAAACAAGTAAAAGAAAACCTTCAATACACCTTCCCCACCCCCTCCCTTCCCAGCACAGAGAGACAAAGAATGGGAATTAAGGTCTGTTCATCACAGGTTGTTTCTCATTCTGCCTGGAGAGAGGAGTCTTTCCCCTGCTCCACCATGGATGCCCTCCCAGGGGAGACAGTTCTCCATGAACCTCTCCTGCGTGACTCCATCCCAGGAGCAACAGTCCTCCCAAAACTGCCCCAGTGTGGGTCACACTTCCACAGGCTGCAGTCCCTCAAGGACGGCTGCTCCAGCCATGGCTCCTCTCTCCATGGGGTCACAGCCTCTTCTCAGGCATCCTCCTGCTCTGGTGTGGGGCTCATCCCACGGGATGGGGGTGGATCTCTGCATCTCCGTGGCCCTCCATGGGCTGCAGGGCACAGCTGCCTCTTCCTCACCATGAGCTGCACCATGGGCTGCAGAGGAATCTCAACTCTGCCCCTCCTTCTCCACTTGGTACCTGCAGAGTTGTACCTCTCACATGTTCTCACTTTATTCTCTGGCCACAATTACAACTGTGCAATAATAACTTCTTCTTACTCCTCCTCTTCTTCCTCTTCTTCCTCTTCTTCTTCTTCTTCATGTTGCCACTGAGGCATTATCACCATTTCTAAATTTCCCAGTCTTGACTGGTGGCACATCCATCTTTGGAACCACCAGCAATTGGTTCTGCTGGACACAGAGGAAGCTTCTGGCAACTTCTCACAGAAGCCACTCCTGTACCCGCCCACTACCAAAGCTTGGCCATGTAAACTGAATATATTTATGCAGAGGAGAAAGTGCATTTTTCACTTCCTCTCTCAAAAACCAATCACCTATTTCAACTCCATTTTCTTCAATTTCACCAGTCTGTGAATGTCAAAGGCAGTGAAAAATTTTCCTCTCCTCACTTAACAGGAGTCTCTTTGAAGGAAAAATTTAAAGGCATGTTAGATTTTGAGTGAAAGGAATTAAGAAGCTGATATGAAGACATAAAACAGAATTCCCTCCAAAAGATCAAGCTCACATCATTCGGCTTAATGTGAGAAACACTCTGTGAAGTTCTATAGCTTGTGCTCTGCCGTAACTCACACCAGATGATCATGAGAGTCCCTTTTACTCCCAAACAAGTATGGATTTATTGTCACTATAATAAGTCCTCTTCACACTACTCAGGCAGTGTAAAGTGCCTTTTAAGTGTGCATAAATTAAATTTACTCTCACTTAAAGAACACTTTATTCTGCCACAACTGTGTTAAAGACCTGTGATTTATGTTAAAATCAGCCCTTAAGTATTCTAGTTCTAGGTTCATAGATTTAAGATCCAGGAGGTACAGATAATATTCCCAGTCTCACATCCCACACAATGTGGACCATAGAATTTAATTAAAATAATTTCTCATTCAGATTTGAATAGGTGAATCATTTATAGTTCAAAGACACATCTCAAGCTGAGACTTATTGAGACCAAGTGAATTCATCATAGTTCCCATGGAGTTGTTGCAGCAACAGCCTGCCTAGAAACCTGAATCTTAATTTCCAGCGGAATTTATCCAGTGTTCACTCATAACCAGAGAATTTTATTATACATTGTCTGCTAAATGAGAGAGTTCCTTACCATCAAAAACCTCTCTGCAACCTCTCTGCAGATAACTGTCAAATCCCTTCTTAACTGCCCCTTTGGTAAATTAAATGAATTGTGCAGATTTAAGGTCTAATATACAGTTCAGAATTACCAGGCCTTGAACAATTTGTTTAAACACTTTGTGATTTTCAGCATCTGTTAATAAGGCAATCACTGATATCACTGTCCATAATAATATTAATCTCTTCTACATAATGTTGCTTTCCATGTCCTGAACCTAATCTGCCCAGTTTTTGTATTCCAGCACTGTTTTAATCAATATCTAATAAAATTCAAACCTTAATGGACAGAAATTCTTTTTAAAAATGCAATATTCCCTGTTCGAAGCACCTTGCTCTTTATTGTAATGCCCATTCCAAGAACAGAAAAGATCAACCTGCGAAACAAACTCCAAGTGCTTATCTCCACTCTCAGGAGACTCATCTGCTGCTCTTCCAAGAGAAGTTTTAGTAGGAACTCCTTATTTTTCTTTATTTTTTAATTTATATTTTAGGTGATACAATTATTATCCCATTTATAACATTTCTGTCGTGGAAACATCAAAAGGCACTCTATATTTAACATATCAAGCAGAGACAAAACGCTTGGTGAGGATGTGTGGTTCTATGTTCTGGGCAAGCGGTTGGTTTTCACACCTCAGAGCACGTTTCAAAAATGTTGGAAAAAATATTCTGCTCTGTACCATTGGGAGTGTTAGAAATGTCCTTGAAGGATTCATTTTTACTTAGTCTAAGTGAAAAAGACAAGGTGGTACCAGGTAGGGCAAATGAAACAGCCAAGGTGAAAGAAACAATTAAGCAAGTGAAATTTCTTAAATCCCTCAGCAAGGTAGTAAAATTCTGCTGGCACAGCTGTTTTTATAAAATAAGTTTGTTCTGTTTCTATGTCCTGCACATATCTGCATGAACAATACCAGCATCACTTATCTGCAGTCTGTGCTGGAGACGTCAGCCACTCCAACACATCAATGAAAGAAGAAATTCGATGAAGTGCATCTCACAAAGACCAACTGCAGTATTACAGCATAAATCTACATGTTTTTACTGAAGTGCTGGTGGCAAATCAGGCAGTAAAGATCCTCAATTACAAAATGTTTTTGGGAAACACTGATTTCACATTGTTCATCACCATCTGTCAGAGTTGCAGTGGATCTCATCAAAAGCAGCTGCTGTCTTTTCCATTTCAGGCTCAAAGTATATTAAGAAGTCTAAAGATGTGCATTGTCTTGGCACTGAAAATGAAGAATTTAACTTGTGTGTTTGACGCTTAAGTTTTCCAACCATTCCATACACAGTGTTAAAGCACAAGTGCTGTCTTCTCCAAGTTACACCACCAATGAAAATTTATGATTACATACAGAGAGGCTGAGAAAAAGGAGAATATTTTCAAAGGAAAACATATGCCTTAATTTGCTGACACACTGATGATTTGAAATATTCTGAGTGTTGGTAATAGCTTGCTGTATTTTCTCTTGCTGTAATTTAAAGCTATAAAGCACCATCTAAATAAGCCTATATTCCTTCTACCTCTTGGTCCTCATTTTCATCACAACATCAATGTTTGAAGGAATGCTTTATATTCCTTTAGGAATGTCTTTGCAGCCAGGAGTAGTTGTATTTTATCGTTCTGATAGGAGAATTACAATGTGATTTTCCTCCTTTGCTAGAGGAAAACAAGATGAAAAGAAGAGAGCTAATATTCATTAAGAACTGCAAAGGGATGTTTTGATTGCAATTTTCCATCTAAGATTAACTGCATCCCCATAGTGTTTCTGAACAACCTGACTTGGGACATTGCTCCAAACTGATCCAGTTCAATTTTTGAAGCAGCTTTGCACAAAAAAAAATTAATAAATGTTCTGCGCTTTTTTCAGGCAAACTTTAGTTTAGTGTCTGTGTTTTCCTGTGACTTCTTCAAGCACCTTTGTGTGAGAAAATCTTCTTAGACACCACTGTGATGCTATCTAAGCCTAAGGCTTTTCTAGATACTGAGAAAAATTGGCAAAAAATAAGGACAAGGCCCATGAACAATGTCTATATTTAGGCTGAAACAAAAATACAAAGTAAAAAATAATTAGAAAGGTAAAGCTACTGAGGAAAAGTAAAAACATTATGTAGTTTGCTATGAAGGCTGAATTGCCCAAGCTTTCTCTGTTATTTACTCATTATTTGTTTGTAAAATATTTTAACTAAACAATTTTTAGCAGTATGCTAGACCTCTCTGGAACACTAACCCTGCTGAGACATATTTCTCACTGGCTACAGATGTTCTGCTGCACACCAGGCACAGCAATATCCTGCATGTTTTCATTTCTGGAAGATTGTGCTTTGACCAGGCAATGTTAATTAAAAGGTGCTCTTTGAACACCATAAGGATATTGCAATGTCATAGACAAAGTGGGGAACATAAAAAAAGACTTTTTCATTTCTTTCTCCAGGAAAATTGAATTTGTATGAGAAAATCCATCGGGGAGTCCTGTTACAGACCATTATTTTTAAGTATTGCAGTTTCTCCAGTTTGTACAATCCAGCGCCTATACACAGAACAGCCTAATTGAAATTTATTCTTAAGGAATGGGATAATTTTCTTCTCTTTGAAGGTTTGTGCTACTCTACAATAACCCAGGTAAGACAACTCTACAGTAACCTGGGAAAGACTAGTGTAGGCATTTGGAAGCTAGGAAAACAACCTGATCCACAGCTACAGGTGGCTGTTTATTTTTTAGTCTAAGCTTTACAGTGAAAAAAACCAAAACTGCTGTGCACAGAAAAGGTAAATAATTCTCCCCGACTCTGATGCAACTTGACATTCATATTTCTGGATACACTGAAGTGACCACAGACCGGGGGACCAAGGAGGAGCAAAGATGAAAAAAAAGTGATGCAAAAAAGTCTGAAGTTATTATTTCTTTTTTCTTTGTAGGGCTATGTTCTTACACTCTTTCATAGCTGCCCGACTAATGGTTTGTACACCTGATTAGATGTGGAAGATAACTCAAGTATCTTTAAATCGCTGTACAGAAAAAGTAATTAAATGTTATTTGGATCTTCTGAGCAAATCTGTAAACCCATACAGCAATAGATTCTCACATGCAGTCTCTGATTTTGCAATGCTTGCCATGACCATTTATTCTGTGAACCAGAATGCATCTAGTTTTCTCTCACTGACTTCTCACATTACACTATAAAAGCACGGACAGCAGTCCACCTGGCATGTCTGGGATGCTTTCAATGAGACAAGAGTGCAGAAAATAATCAAGGAGAAACAGTCAAGGAATGCAAGTCCCAAGTATTAACTATTAAAGTAAAATCATAGAAATTTATGTCATCACGCCCTTGAAACACTCTATTACACTATTTTCTCTTTATATTCATCTACTCAGTCAATTTTTTCAGAGTTCCTGTAGCAGAAATAGCCTCAAAAAGACTTTGTAATCCAGAGTTAGATAAATGGAGGAAAAATATGTAGGCAGCATGTAAAGTCAAGTGAGATGGACAGACATTAGAACTGAATACAGGGAATCCTCTTTGCTTCTGCAATATGTCCTTTTTCCCAGCTTCCTGATGATATGAACAATGCACCAAATAAAAAGATTCAAATTGTGCAGAGAAGACAGGGGATTCAATTGCAGATTACCTGCAGCAGATTAAAGGCAGCAGGGGATTCAATTGCAGATTACCTGCAGCAGATTAAAGGCAGCAGGAAACACCAAGCAAATTGTTTTATCTGTTCACTCCCAAATCGCTGAGTAGGCATGCTATCAAGCCTCTTTTTTTGCTAGTTTCCACTTATACAGTAAGAGATGTGATTATTATGGATGAGGATGGTCATGATGATGGTAATAATAATAACAACAATAATAATGATAGTAAGAATAATAGTGACATAACAGTAGAAGAGAAAACAAATGAGAAAACTACAAGTTAGAATTTTAGGTCATCTCTTGCCTGAAGGCTCTCATCTACTTACTGCAACTGTAAGCTCCCATAATTCATAGTCCTATATTAATAGCACAGCAAGGGCATAAAAATGTAAATACTCTTTCAAATTTTTAAGTATTTACATAAAAAAAACTGAAATGAAATGACAATGACAATTCTGCTAGAATCCAAATGATTTTTCTGTGACTGTAAATACATGTTAAAGTAGAGACAAGAGCACAGTATTTTTCATTAACATCTCCAAAGCATAAGGACTGGTTTCTCTTTAGCCAATTTTTTCCAAAACCTTTTCATTTATTCAAAGATCTCAAGAGTTATGTTGTTTTTCTTTCAAAACCTGCCTTGTACATTCCTATCCATATCAACACATATCCAGCTAAGTCTCTAAACTGATTTCTTGCAGTGAAAATACTGTGTATGTTGTGTAAAACTAAGGCCAAACAGAAAACCAAATGACACTAATACTTTTAATAAAGCAGAACATTAAGTTGAAAATATTCCCACCCTAACAAAAGGTGCTGAAGGCTAAGCATGTATTTGGCAGTTTCTGGGAACGTTCATTATCAGGGAGTGCCACTCAGCTCTCTGTCAATTTGTTGATATGTCCCACTTTCCAAAAAAAACCCTGCTTTTGGAGGATGGTTTCCAAACTTTTCCTCATCGCCTTGCTCTCTGTGTGCTTGCTGTCCTCAAAACAGTTATCCACCAAGCAGCAGGTGCTGAAGTCTGCAAGACAACAGTGGTGGCCATTCATTTAAAAGAAAGGATGGGCCTCAAAGTTGTAATTACTGACAGTGGAATAGCAGCACAAACTCTTTGTATTGGGCTCCTGCATCCACAAATATTGCACCTGTTGCTGTCCATCCCACAGACAATGCAATTTCCACCTTCCACCACTTCTGAGCTCATCTGTTGCATCCATAACTTCATGTGATTGTGGGTAAAGGCAGTTGTAGTAGGGAAGGTCATCAGAAAGAATCTCATGGCCCTTGTCCTCTTCCCTAAGGAAAGAAGAGTCAGGAGGAGCAGCACCTGCTCCTCCAGAGTACTGCTATGGAGCACTAACCTGGGTGCAGAACTGAGGCTACAATTCCTTCCAGCTCTGTGTCCATCAGGTCCTACAAGAATTCACTGGTATCCTACAAAATTCCCCAAATTATCAGCAGATCCTACAAGAATTCACCAGAATCCTACAAAATTCCTAAAATTATCATCGGATCCTAAACTAGATTCACCAAAATCCTACAAAAATCCTACAAAATGCTTGGGACAGCAAACTTGGCTAACTTTAGTATAAATTAAAGCATTATGGAGGACATAGAGTAGATGAAGGTGCCTCCACGCACAATGCCTTGTATTTTGATTAACTCCTGTTACACTGTACCACTTGCTAAGGTAAACACAGACAAACTTAAGGAACTAGTCATTTCCTCTCAGAGGGAGAGACAAAGCACTGGAAAACTATGCCTGTCTAAGCATTAGACTGTCCTCTGTGGAGGCCATGGCATCAACTGAGCTCCTAAAACAGGCATTACAGTCTGCTCTATGCTTGGTGCTACAAAACTAGGGTTTGCTGGGAAAATTCACAAAGCGGATTGAGAGTGAATTAAAATAATACTAAGATGCTCACGTTGGAGAGTGACGGGGCACTCCAAGACATTTTAAATTTATTTTTTCTAAAACCAGTGTCGGTTCTTCTTGAGTTGCAATGAAGATGTGTTTGCCAGGTCAGCAGCCACAAGGTGGTAAAAACAGATTAAATCTCCTCATAATAGTAATGGATATTTTAAGAGATCCCCTGCAGTCCATTTTTTTATTAACAACATAGCCAACACAAGGGATATAGATCACATCTCATATGACTTTGAAGTCACAAGTAGCTGCAGCTGAGTCTTTGCTATAAGCACTGAAAATGGAAAATGTGACTTCTTAAAAAAATTAAATGTATTAAGTATCTAAGATAGAAATGAGACTTTTTCATGCTATGTGGCCGAACTCTCAGTGAGAGTTTTTGCATCTAACCACTCTTATCCAGAATCTTTGTAACCCTTGCCAAGGAGTCTCCATCTCTGTCAGTTCCTGCTCCTTTACTCTGCCCCCAAATCTGGCAATATGTTCCCCAAATAAGCAATAAAAGAAAAAATAGCTCTTTTCTTTTTTTGTGGCAAGAGAAGTTTCTTCTGTGTTTATTGTACTACCTGATCTTTCCTCTGCTGGAGTTGGGATACTGCTAATAGTGAGGAAGTTTTATTTACCTCAGATCACAAATCTTAGCAATAACCAATTTATTCCAGCATGTGCTTGGAGACCACTGGATCTCTAAACCACAAGTCAGTACAGAATTGAGTGTAGCTGTCAAGAAACTTTTGGGGATTTCCAAATTATTGCATGGAGTATTAGCTGGTTCCAATTCTGTGCGCACTGCAGCTGAGTTGGCAAAGTCCTCTCTAAACCCCAAACTTTGAAGCAAGACTGTAAGCAGTGGTTTTGTGCCAGATAATGCAAGCTTACCTTGTAAGTAAAAATCTGGCAGATAGAGCATTAGAACTCCATAGTCTAGGAATTAGGTAGGCTCAAAGATCAATAAATTACTATATTATGCAATACATAGAACAGAGTGCACAGATAAGGAGATATCATAGAATTAGAGAGGTTAACAAATTCACCTCTTCCATCCCAAACCAGAACTTAACTAAACCGTAGTTGATACTTGTGGAAGATGTTTACTCAACTTACTCTTTAAGAACTTGATTCAAGTGGATTCAAGTAACTGTCAACAAATCCAGTTATGGAGAAAGGTATTAATTTGCACTGATACTCACTTTTCATCCAGGCAAAAAGAAATCCATAGATATCCTTTCTTTAAACAGTGTAAATGAGTTACTGAATTAATTAAGCTATCAAGGGACTAAAATATTTTAAAGATTAGATTTTAGAGGGAACTATCAAGTGCAAATCACTGCTTACCCCAGCAGATTGTCTTTCAGGGGAAAGAGGAGCAACAAAGAAATTTCTCCCCCTTGTCCAAAGTGACTGATGAACATTCTTACCTTACAACTGTCTCATGCAGGAAAGATTTTGCAAATATAAAAGTTTCCTTTAAATTTTTAAGTCATCTGTATTTCCATGCATTGGCATTGAAGTTTTGAGAATTGGAATTTTGAGAATGTTTCTAATCCTCTGGAGAGACTTTTTAGCTGTTTTTAACTTTTATGGATATTGTTATTGTTCTAATCATTCCCTCATAAATGCTTAGAAGAGCATTTTCTTCTTTTGAGAACACTCTGGCTAATAGTTTGAGATTCAATATATTTTTAAATTAGGACTGTGGGCACTAGAGCAGCTTAAACAAACTTGAGAGTCAGAATAAAATCCAGAGGGCTTTGCTAAAATATCCTGGAAAATCTTAAACATTAGAAATCATCACCAGTGCTTAAAAGTTGTTCCACATGAAAATATCTTTGACAATAAATGATAAGAAAGGCTGAATCTCAGGCATAACTCAAAAGTTCTGCAATCAGAAAGTAAAATATGCTGTAACTGGAAGAGCAGTGAATTAATTTGTGCACCATTTATGGTAATTAGAATATTTCTCGCTTTGTTTACTGGGTGTTATCAAAATACTTACCTAAACAAGTACAAATTACTATTGGTGATTCCTGAAGACATAGAAATTATCATATATAAATAAAATCTGATGTCGTCTGAAACCAGTACTTTGAAGATGTGGGATAAGTACCAGAGGCAAATCATTGGTAGGTGTGGATATAACTAGAACATTTATGATTCAAAAAAGTCCATAAAGCTGTTTCATTTCTTCAGATTGCATTTAGTTATGAAAATACCACCATCAGTTCCACCTATTTTTATATAAGTTAACTGCTGGCATAACAGATTTTTACAGGCGGAATTGAATTTTATTATTGATATAACTGAGGGCAGAATATGACCTGTCAATATTTGTAAATCAAAGCCCCTTTAATATAAAAGCTGCTCAGCACAAATAAAGAGAAAATTCTATGCGGAAACCAATCTATTACCTATATACAAAACACTAACTGCCCTCAATGAGTAACAATAAAACCAACGTGATTTACTGCAACAGGATGATTCCACAGTGTCAGCACCCTGGTGTCTAAATGCAGCCAGGCTCAGCTTTTCTGCTCCTCTCCCCTAGGTTTGAATTTGCAACCAGTCTTTCCTTAAGTGTTGTCTCAGGAATTCACAAGAGACTTCTGTGTTGGCAGTGCTAAAGTTGAGAAGGTACAAGGTTTGACCTGCACACCAAGAATCACAGATATGTTTTTAGCTTTTCAAAAATAATTTTTTATTAGAGAGTGATCCTTCCTGTGTCATTCAGAGGAAATTTCAAGCTGTAGAAATGTGCTGACAAATATTGTTTCTTACTGCTCATTTAAATCCTGGATTTTGTTACATTACCATTCTTTTAAAATACATAGAGTGAATGCCTAGGGTTTTGAACCCAATATAACCACATTTTGATTCACTTGAATCTTTACCTTCAGTTGAAAAATATTCAGAACAGCAGGTAGAAAAAAATTTGCTTATCACAGAAACTTTTCTAAGGCCTTTTGTGCAGTACAACAAAGTGTTCCAGTTTTCATCAGTGTTATCTTACAGCCAACTAATGAAAAAAAATCTATGAGTTTTCTTGGACAATTCAAGCATTTAAATCAATTACAATGATTATTAACACATTGCATCCAATGTGCCTTTGTGAAATGTGGTTTCTAGTATCTGTAACGGACAAGCAGGATGATTACACCTCCTTTTACTGCCCAAAGGAGAGAAAAAAGCCCAAGCAAGACCTTCATGTGTGACAATTGATTAGTTCCTTTGCATTTCTCTTATTATGAAGTGTTTTGACCAACATATAATTCAATTGAATTGTTTGTACTGAGGTCTACTGCCTGAAAGCAAGAAAGATATGTAAATGCTTTTGAAGTTTAATTAAAATGGGATTTAATATAGTATTTTCACAGTTTCCTCTTAAGAAGTATGGGAAACCACACAAACAGATGAACTTGAAAAAATTATGGTCAATTATTTTGGTAGTCATACTAAAATAACTAGCATTCAAGATATACCTAGAAATAAAATGTGCATTTATTTCTTTTCAAACAGTAACATTAACTTTGCATATAGATTAAAATACATATGCTATGAAATTATTGATCTAAGGAGGAATAAATCTATTTTAATATTCTGTGACTGAAACATACTATTCCTTCATACTGCTGTTGAATATAGATATCTGTTGAACTATAACATTAATTTACCTTCATAAACCTCCATTTGCCACAGGAAATATTTTAGGCCAGAACTAGTTCTAAAGTTGTTTTAGAAAAGGGGAATGTATTTTATATTTTCAGTGTATCTATAGTTAGATCATATTGGAAGAAGACAGAACTCATCCCACCAGTATATTACGGCTGGAAAGCACAATCATTGTAGAGTGATTTATCAAAAGAACTTAGGAGAAAGTATTTTTTTTTTAATCTGCCCAATGAATGACTCCCTCAGGAAAAAAAAAAAATCATAATTGACCCAAGGAGTTGGTCTCTGTAACTCTTGTAGGTCCCTTGCAATTCAGCATATTCTGTGATTCTGTAATGTTCATGAATGAAAATAACAAACTCTTGAACAAGTTTGACAGAACAGTATAAACTAGAAAATGTGGTGGGAATCAATTTTTTTTTTTTTTTTGAAGGACAGTGGGGATGTGTTTAGAGCATTACAGTTGGTCTATTAGGAAGTTTATGTCTAACCCACTTCAGAGATGACATTACTCCTATTTTATTTTAGTAATACATTGGAGCTTCTTGGTACTCCTGCGATTTCTGACACCTGTCTTGGTTATTTACAGCAGATAAGTAGGTAAGACTCAAGTCCTTTGGAACACAAACTATATGTGTCTTTGGTTCTGTAAAATATTTTCCAGAATTTGATCTATTTTCTACTGTATTTGGAATTTTAAAAAGAATCAAACCCCCCACAAGAATGGATAGTAATGGATCTAAGATTTTCTTCTTGGGAGTTAAAATATATGCACAAAAGGATCAGAGAAAATCTGAGTAAAAAAATCTTTCTCTCAAAATTGTTTGCACTTGTTTAAATTACGTTGTGCAAGCAAGCATCTTATTTGAAGAGTCTATTCCAATGCATTGTTCCAATGTGCCACAGCATTGAAATGAACCAGGTGTATGGAGCATGATTTCCTCAGACAAGTCTTAGCTATGTGGTGCTGGATTCAGATACTGCTGCAAGAAAGTTTTATATATGACTATGCCAGGGTTTTTTGGACCTAAAACTGCTGATAAGCAGCCCACTGCTCTCATACTGCTATAACAGTTATACCAATAATTAGAATGCATTTTGAAACAAGGAAAAATCTGAAAATATGCATGCATCCCTTGATGACAGTTAGGCATGTCTGTTTCCTCCTTGACTGTGTGGAGCCCAAAGCCATGAAAGTCAATAGCAGAGGTTAGTTAAGCTAGATTTGGTATGTGAATGGAATTTATCTACAAAGGTACCTTTTATTTCTCTCTTTGAACTTATAGAGTCTTAAGGCAGTCTAACACTGCTTTGTAGGGGAAGGAACTCACATTTGGAAGTGCTGGACTCAGAGGTGCAGTAAAAGACCTCAACTTTCAGTTAAGTACTTTCTTAGAAGTGACTTATAATATTAAAATAAAGGATTTGTTTTACTAGAGGTGTAATTTGAACAGTATAAAGCATTCCTAATGATGACTGATAAAAGGAGGAGGAGGACAAAGAGGGAATGTCACCCTCTATCCCAGTGACCAGCATAGAGCTTCATCTGGAATTGGACAAGGAGCTGATCAAGAGTTAATGGGTCAGGATTAATGGGAGAGAGGGCATAGGCATAGGTGATACTGTAGTGAGGGTAATGGCATCCCTGCCATGGTAAGTGGCTTGAAAAAAGATCTTTAAAGTCTCTTCCAACAAAACATTCTATGATTCTATGACCTAATTCAAAGAAGAGGGAGCTAATATTATTCTTGAAGCCTCTCTTGGTTTATGGATCAGCTTTAGTCCAGAGTCTTGGCTAGACTTATAATGCTCAGATTTCTGCTCTGAAACAGACTCTACCCATATTCCTTTTCAGTAAGAATAAAACTCAGCTGTCAGCATGAAACAAAAAGATAAGAACTTTCAATTTTTCTCAGCATTTTGACAAAACACTGATGTTTTATGCTGACCATTTGGCATTTCTGATATACAGCTTAAGGAATCTCTTTCTCAGACTTTTGAGCAGTGCTAGCAAATACCATTAGCTAAGGCATACTTAAAAGTGGCTTACAGACATTCAGGCAGTTTAGGGGATTTATTTTTAACACCAAGAGAAGAATATATAGTTTTCCTGGCACAAAAGAACTCAAGAGTCCCTGCTCCATTCCCCTCCTAATTGTCAAACTGTTGGGTTTTGTTTGTATCATAATTGCATCCAAGGACCACTATCAGGCCTTCACTCTTGTTGTGTCACAAACAACATTAACAGGAAAGAATAAATGGCCTGGGAATAATTATTTTAGTCTAAGTTACAACACAACTCTGTGCAGTAGCTTACAGGGTAGGTGCAGCATAGGTAGAATTGAATTCTCTGGACTGTAGCCACAGAGTTTAAGTCCTGCACACTAAAGTGAAGCACCTAAAACCAGCAGGGTCTTTCTTTGCAGAACTGGAGTCACTTCTCTCCCTAAAAATTTAAGACATCTGTTTAAGAAAAGCATTATTTAGGTCTTTAGAGTTAGGATAAGTGATGATCTTGAATCAGGTATAGTGAGTCCCGGCGTGTGTTTCTGAGGTATCTTGTAAGAGATACATTCATGTGTCTTAATAAACTACAGTTTATCCCATCTTTACAATAAAGTAAAATTCTCTGTCCACTTGGGGTTAATACATCCCAAAGGTGCACTGTGAATCTACATTGCTGTGGCCAAAGAATAATTACTGTCCAAGAAAGCAAATCCTTATGGAAATAAGGAACAAGCATGAAGGAAAAGAAAAAAACACTTTGGTTTACTGCCCGAGTGAGCAGGATGGCACAGCCTAGGAGAGTAAAATTCCATTCAAAATTAACACATCCAATTCCACATCTTGGTGTTTACAGGCACATTAGGGAGTTGAACTCTCACTTCAGTGAATGGAGATCCACCCAGTAGAAAAGTGCTTCTACTAGAACCAGAGCAAATGGCTGCACAGCTTGAAAATTCCCTAAATATACTTAGGACCCAGTGGTGAGCTCCATAGAGTAAAACCAGGTAAATTATAGAATCAAAGAATATCCTGAGTTGAAAGGGACCCTCAAGGATCATCGAGACCAGCATCTGGCTCTGCACATGACAACCCCCAAAATCACACCATGCATCTGAAAGCATTATCCAAACACTTGAACTTCAAATTCAGGCAACAGGGAACCCAACTCTTTCTAATTGCCTGGCCTGGGAATATCAAACTGGAACATTTCCCAAACACTTTACCTGCCCCTGTCAGAAACTTATCCTGAAATGGAAGTACTAAAACAGTGTTTCTTTTATTTAGCTGACAACAGCCTACTTTTTCAGTTTGTAAATAATGTCTTCAAAATCTCCTGCTCTAAGGCATCTTATTCCATATGAGTTTCATCCTGCATTTACCATCCATTACTGATGGCATTTGTATTCATTTTTCCCCCACATCTTTTGTGCTCTTTAATCTTTACATTATTTAACTTCCTGTACCATTCTTCTCCTAAAAATCCTTTTCTATTTGTTTCTGTAATCACTGCCTCTCACACATACCCTCTTATATGTCCCAAAATACTTTTCATTGCTCATGCCTTTCCCAAGGGCCTTCCTCTCCTCCTGCACTTCCCTCATTTATGCAGTGAAACAATGCTCAGACTAACATCCAGGAGATCTCATCCTCCAGCAATTCGGTGGGTTGGTGGGTTGGTTACCCTCGCTTCTCTGAAGTGAGAATCAGATAAGAAGCTCTCCTCCCAAGAGTCTGCTTAAGTAGTGAACAATACCAGCAGAAATGAATTTACAGTACATTTTCTACTTTGACTAACACCCACCTGTGTCAGATAGTTATCTTTGGAGAGGATGAATCATCCCCCAGAGAGTGTCTCTGCTCTCTGCTGTCTGTAGGTGGGAAACCAGATGATTATCTTAGAACAGCTGTCTCACAGAAATAAAGGGAAAAATCAGCAAGCAAAGTCCAATCAATGCCAGAGGTCAGAAGTTCCTTGTGCAAATTGAAGTTCTTCACTCCCAATTTTGCTCTTAGAGAGAATAGACAACTCCAGTGAAACAGTTTGTCTCACCTATCACAACCACCATCTGAGGGTGAGTGGCGTTGCCTTCTGAAGCAGCTTTGTAGTTGGCTACAGAGGGGAGGGTAAGGTGCTAAGCTTAGGTCTGTAAGACTAACTTTTAAACAGGGTATGTATGTTAAAGCAGGTATGCTACCACACAGTTTATGTGGGGGTGAAAATATAAAAAAGTAGCAATTTGGCATGGATTGCACACTGGAGGCCCTAGTAAACTTGGACACTGGTAGTTCTCCTAAGGGTCACAGCACAGTGACTACATTTTGGGACTAGCATCTGGCCAGTCTTCATCACAGACTACTCCAGAGTCAAGATGATCTCCTTTGAGCTCTCAATCTCTTTGCTACTGCTTGCATTACTTATGTTCAAGGTTCAGGAGCTATTAAAATTCAGAAAATAATGACAAACATATAATCCATTAGTGAAGTTTATGAATTTTTTCTAATACATGATGTTAAGGATAAGAATTATTTATGACTAGCATGCATGCAAATCAGTAAGGAAGAATTTGATGCCCTCATGAGTGACTGAAGTGACAAAGATGCACTTTGAAATATGTTTGAAATGTTATACGCTGTTACTGCATGTTTTCACCACACTCAAAATAAGAGGTTAATTGCAGGCAGGCTGGAAAATAATGAGATAGTATCACCATTTACAAACAGTGACAACCCTAATATGGTAAATAAGTATGACAACTGAATGAGTAATACACTATTTCACTCTGAACTCTGTACAAGGGCTTTTTCTTACAGCTTATGATAATTTCTAACTCTCCATAAAAGAATATGGTATCTTCATCCAAAGGAAGCATTTTAATGTATAACAAAAGCAGATATCAGTAATAGAACATCAAAAAGAAGACATCTGTTTTCTTTGAACAAGAAGATATGTTTGGGACTCAGGGGAAACATTTGCACTAGTGTAAATGCCATCACTATCTCAAAAAACACTTAGTTACACAGGGTAAAGAGGAGTATGTAGATCCAGCTTCAAGCACCAAAACTTCTCCTGATACTAGTGTTTGAATCTTCCGTCATTTTACCCTTATTTCTGAATGATGCATAACCCGTTTGTAGACAAAGTTCTTCCATCATTTTAATCAGAGACAGTCTCCTTAAATATGCAAGTCTGTGCTTTTAATTCTCTGTGACAGACAGCTAAACCCTAAGAATTTTATATTTCCACTGGGGAGAAAAGACACAAAATTGTTGGTTACACTTAACTTATCATGTATGTAATGTGAATGTTTACATCATCCTAGCAACAGCATGAACAACCAAAGCATGTCTGATTTAAAACTCAGTTCCAGATGGTTTTCAAATTGAAAATATCATGAAGAAAATTAAAAGTGAAAAAAAAGAATTGTTCCTATGTCCATCATGCATTTGAATACGGAAAATCCCTCAAAAAGAGAATCTGTTACCAGTGACAGTTTTCACTATCTGCATAAGCATGACCTTGATTAATGAGCATAGAATGATGTGTATCATGCGAGCTGTCAAAACAGGAGGCAGATCTCTAGTAAGTGTTCAATGTTGCTAAAATTTTGGCAAAGACTACCACTTTGAAACTGTTCTGAGGATGAGATAGTGAGAGGAAACCTAACAGCAAAAAAAGACAAAATATTTCTCCTTTATTCAAGCATATAAAGAGCTTGGCTTGCACATGACCCATAATAAACACAACACAACTCTTCGATGAATGTCTATTGGCACTGCAATAGCACTGAGCTTTCATAAATACCATTGTGGGCTTCCAAAACCAAAAATTCTAGCAATATAGTCATTGTCATATAAAGAGATAAAAGCCCCCAGAAGGGATTGAAGGCATATTTTCTCTTATTCTGCAAAGGATAGGTGAAGCTAGGGGAAATTAAATTACTCAAGCAAGGCTGTGAGTCTTGTAAATACAACCCATGAATGGAAGCTTCATCTCTTCACAACTCTGACCAGGTCCAGCGGAGCAAATATGCCCCTGGAGGACATCAGAACATTTAGCCACATTTCACTGCTGGATAAGGAAGCATCATTTTGCTGAAGGAAGAGTGCTTCAGCAGAAAACCAGATCTACAGGTCTGAGGTAGGTATCTCAGCAGACTAAATCTAACCCATGGTATCTTAATGAAAAGACTGATGAAATCTTCTGTTGCTAGATGTGGTCAGGAGGACTGTGATTGTCCTGATCGTTAGGAAGAGGATCTAGGCCATCTTGTCAATTTATCCTTTCTCGTGGCAGGACATGCTGTGGTATACAAATCCTCCCTTTACCTCCTGCAGAGAAGTGTGCCTGTGTCCCATGCCATTGGGGACATCTGTCCCTGAGTCAGGGATTGTTGCATTCACCTGATAGCTGCTCTGGGCACCTTTCCTCATATTCTGCAGAATAATATATCCTGCTGTATGGTTTAAAATATTTCCTGAAATATGGATATGTTATGACTTTCACACCCATTGTAATATATACAAAAATATTCAAGCAAATTTCTGAAGTTTGGGCTTCCAGTAATGGGTCTATGCTGATTAGCTTTTATTAAATTATGCCTTTTTGAGCTCTCCTGTCTAAAAGGAGACTGAAATCAGAGTTTTAGTAACAGTTTGGGGGTTTTGTTCTTTTCTTCTTGTCTTACACTTGGGAAACTTCATTTGCAGTATTCCCTGTTATAGTGTCCTCCATGCTTAATGAGTTATCAAAATGTTCCTCATTGGTACTTAAATTCCCTCAGTGCTTCCTTCTATGTAGCATTGATATATCCAGACTTGCAAAAATGTATTATTCTCTGCTTGGGAAGTCTTTGGACTTCAGTGTTTATTCAATTTTGAATTACAGCACTATGTTTTGCCACAAATTAGGGAATCCAAATTTATGTTGCAATAGAGTAGCTCATTTGTGTTTGTTATCCTCATTTATTAAGTAAAGGAACAGAACAGTACTCCCAGCTTAGGAAACTGAGTCATGAATTACAAGGCATAAACTACAAGAAAATCCATTTCACTGTATGAACAGGCTGAGCCTACAAGATTTGTTTTCCTTTGACAACTTTGTGTCTGCCCTGCTTCTGGTTGCTAGAAATGCATTTCAAGTCATGGTGCCCCACACTCCTTCCTCTCCTTCGACTCTCAGAAAATAAGCATAATAAGATTGCTTTGAAAAATCACTATGGAGGACATATGTTAATCAGAATTTTGACCTCTACCTACCACCACTTCTACCAGATTGGAAGGAGTGGAAAAACGAGTGCCAGAAGTGAAACAGGTAACTGAGCTCCAGACATGGGTGCTGAGACATTGCATGAGGAGATTCACTGAGACCCAATTTTATTTCCCTGCTTGTGGATATTTTACCCCAATACCCACCCCTCCCCAGCTTATTGTCAGGGCTGTGCTACCCTGCTTTGGGACAAAGCTCATCCCATGGCATTGGAAGAGTTCAAGCCATGACAGCTCAAACAGGGAGGTCTCAGCAGGATGTAAAAACGGTGTTTACTTTTAATTTGTAAGGGTTTGGTAGTAATTCTAAGATCAATTTCTCTTTAAAGTAGCTAAGCAAACTAGTACCTCATCTCAAGGACTCTGTGGAGGTAAAATGATTTATAAGTTTTACATAGCAATTCTTTTTCTTCTCTTTGCTATAGTTTCCTCCTATTTTCTGTCATCTATCTTTTTATTCAACTAAATGGCATGTAATTATTTGCACTTACTACCTGGACAAAGAATGAGTTCTCTGTACAAAGAAAAAGCTTATAATGTTTCCCTTGAACAGCACTAGCTTTTTATCATGCCAAAGTGGATACAAAAAGTTTCTCTGGTCAATTATTCACTCACCATCAGCAACCACCACAATTGTCCTCTTTCAGAAATGCATGAAGCTAACATCTTCTGGGTAATAGAAAATGGATTTCCTTGTTCTGAAAAATGACCATAATGAATTTGAAATCTTAGGAGAATGGATAGCCTGTGGACAGCACTTTCAACTAACCACTGGAAGAGGTGTTATAAAAACAATAATAATCAGAATCATTTCTACAGGAACTAACCAAACCTGTCACTTAAGGGCATATGTGCCAGGATACCAAATGCACAGGATAATAAATTACTTTTCCAGATTGTGCCTTTATACACCACTGAAAGTTTTTTAATGGTCTTTCTAGTGAACCTACCTTTCTCAGTATTTATTTCTAATAGATTTTTCTGATATTGCATTCGTTACAACACCTTGGAAGACGGTGTTTCAGGGTGATTCTAGGGGCCCACTATCTCACAACAATATTCTGCTCAGAGTTCCCAGAGCATATGTGCTGTTCACAAATAAATGAGTGCCAAAGACAGTGCTTCCCTTAGGATACATCAGTGGTATCCTTTATCTCTGCTCACTGTTTCTTGAATTTTCCCTAAAGAATGTAAAAGGAAAATATGTGATGCAGTGCTGTCCCGAGGGAGACGCAGTGATCACCACAGAGTCGAAGCGGGAAAAGAGGAAGTTTAATTTTTTTTACAGCTTATATAGATTTCTAAAAAGGAGACCAGATTGGAAGACTAAGGCTCAATCTCTTCAACTCCACTGGTCTTAGAAAGTGTCCATTAATTGTCCTTTCACAGAAAGGTATGTAAAAACATGATAAAAAGTTCTGTAAACATTACTTTGTTTACATGAAATTTCTGACTCCAAGGCTAAAGGCTGGAAAACAAGGCGACAAAAATAATAACTTTTCTTTGCATATGTGTGAGTAGCAAGGCATTGAGCTTTATGTGAAACCACAATCAGCAGAGGGGGTGCAAGGACATCTGCTTTAATGCCCTGACAATGACCACGTTTAACGCTTTGACTGCTCATGCCTATGTGAAATTAGCATCTGTATGTTAATATATGCCACTACTTCAAAACGGAGATAGAAATATTATTTTTTCTGGGAAATTGTTACTATAAGTTTCATGAAAAGAGTAAAAAGAAGTTTGAGAAGTTATAACTGGGAAAAAGTTAAAAATATATGTGTGATCTTACTAGAAATACCTACACAAGGTTAATTTCTAAAAGAAGTCCCTTTTTTTAAAAAAATAAAGTTTTTTAAAACTCGTTTTCCCTGAAACAATTACAGCCATGTTCGTATCACAGTATCATGGCAAAGTGTAGGAATGCTGAAAAGAATATGATAATGATTCAGAAAGCCCAACAATTTTTTTAAAAAAAGAAGTTAGACATCTGAATGGATGTGAATCACCTGAGTGAACTGCTGATAAGACAGAAAAGCTAGCTGTTTACAGGGATTTACAAGTTAATATGCTTCACAGCAAGTACGATATAAAAAATTATAAACAATGTTTGTATCAAAACTTGAATTACCACATTGTAGAGAAGCAAGTGAATAGTGATGTAAATCAGAAAGTTAAGTCCTTTCATTTTAATGTATAATGTTAGTCAAATTCTCAGATAGGTAAACACTCTGGATTTATTAACAAAATAAAAACAAGCCTTAAGACTCAGTGGAGAAAAAGTGGTGTCAACACTACCCAAAAATAGCACACTGTAACTTCCTATTTTGCTAGAGGTGCAGCTGGGAAAAAAAAAATGGCTTTGCTCTTGGCAAATAAAGAAAGATGTTAAAGGAGAAAATATAAAGGGAGAATGAAAATAGATGGACTTAATAAAGAGCTCAAAAACAGGTTTTGAAAGGCATCTCTACTTGGTGGATGATGACAAACAAAGGGATTTTGCAGGCTGGTCAGTGTTCTGGGTTGGTCAGCCTGCCAAGAACTGGCACAATATATTAGTAATTGCTGTTCTCTCATTCAGCAGAAATTACTTTCCAGAATAAATAATCAGATACGTTATTTTGTAGCTTCCTCTGTGTGCTTAGTATTGTAAAGGACACATGCAATACCCTGAGGCCTGTGACAAATGGCTTATAAAGCAATGATCATGCTGGCCAAGCTGATTATATTTACAGCAAGGCACACAGCAGCTCTCACAGAAGGAAGAGCTATCTGGCAGGCAGACCAGCTGCAGGCTCTGTGCACAGAAAGGTAAAGAGCTCAGGTGGAGGGATGAACAAAAACATGTGTTCCTTCCTAGGAACTGACTGCAGCAAAAATGCAGCTACCAGCCCAAAGAAATGAAAGTGGCAGAAAATACTGTAATCTCAGTTAAGCTTTAAGACTCTTAAATAGGTGTGAAACTCAGCAGGTCACAGGCCCTCTTTATGCCATGACTAAGTGCACCAAAGAAGGAGAAAGTAATAATTTGGTTTTACTTAGAGTGTAAGTGATGAATCTCTTCACAGCCCAGCATGGGCTGACCTCCCAATACATCTCCCTAGGGGACATGTTCTTTGAGATAGATTACTTTATACAGATGAAGGAGAGTCCTTTGGCTTATCTGTTTAAATGAGTGATACTAATTATTGTTTGCCTAGGCCTATGATAAAACACACTAAGGCTTTAAACACACACAACAAAAGCCTTTTCCTTTAGCACTGGAAACTAATTAGAAGGAGTTTAATATGGGTTTGAAAAACAATGAAAGCAATTTCTAAGAGCAAGTCTTAGAAACATGAAACATCATCTTATAACCATGGTGATGCAATTTAAAAATATTTGTCACTGATGTGACCTACCTATTTTATTCCCAGAACAGTTGGGAACCTAGCTGATGAGCAATAACCAATGACACAGAGGGACCAGGTACTGGTGCTGTCATTAAATATAGGGGAGGATGGCACAAAATGATGAGAGTTCAGTTGTTACTGAACAGTCATTTTCTTGTGATTACATCTGGCTTGATCATGCCCACCCAGAGACAAAAATCAGCCTAACCTTGAACTTCAGAGGAAAAAAGAAGAGTGATAAAATCAGTACAAGAGTATTAGAATCTGTGAGCCCTCTGCAGTGATGTAGTCACAACCCCTTTCAGAAGAGGCCCAGCTTCAACATTTTCCCAGGTTATCTAGATAGAAACTCCACAACCTCACTGAGAATCCTGTTCAAGTCCTTGTGGGAATTCTTGCTGTAAATTTTTTTCTTTATGTCTAAGTTAAACCTGAACCTGTTGTCACTTCTCTTTTTCTTGCACACCTCTGGATTCTACCTAAGATATAGACTTCAAAATTGTCTAAGACTGATAAGCATCATTGTAAGGCATTTAGAAAACTGACCAAAACAATCTCAAACAAAAAACGTGAAAAATTTTCAGAGTTCCTGTAGAACAGATATAGTCCAAAAGACTGCAAATGAGCAAACGTATTCCAAGTTTTGAAGAAAGAATAAAGGAAGTGCTGGTAGTTAGACACTAGCAAGGATGGAGTTTCAGGAAAAAAAAATAGTAATAAATACTCAGACTGTAATTTACAGACACCTGGATGATGGCAAGAAGACCAGCCAGTTTAGAGTCTGTAAATTTGATTTAAGTGTTCCATGAGAGAAAAAAAGCAGGAGCAGTATATGTCATATCCTCACTTCAGAAAGGTTTGACACTTTTATATGATATTTCTGAAAACGAGTTAGGAGAAAAACCTGTCAGACAGAGATTTTTATGAAAGAGTATAAATCTTGAGCATTTGGTAACCACTAAGAGTGTTTATTAATGGTTGGTGTCAAAATGGAAGACGTGCGAGTTGAATTTTGAAGAGGTCTCTCTTGAGATAACTACTACTTGATGTTTGTTAAGAACTTTTACAGCAAAATATACCTATGAAGTTTGCAGATGCCTCTGAATTGGGGGGAAGGGGATGAAAGAACAGGGAAAAATAGGGTTAGAATTTAGGATGATTATGTGAACTTAAGGAATAGTCCTCAGTCAATAAAGACTGTGAAAGATCTTACAGTGTAGGTAGGTGGGCTGCAGGTGCAGAACGTTGGGTAATAGTTCTGAAGGAAAGGATTTGAGTTTAAAGGGAATGTTTGATTATAAGCTGAATATTAATGAATCTAGTCATGCTGTAGGAAAAACAGACAAGCACTCCACTAGAATACACACACACACACACAAACTGATGCATATGTGTACACACAAGTATATAATCTAACAAATACAGCCGGCTGTTCTCTGGGGATTTTTTATTTTGCCTCAGCCATTAATGTGTAGTGTCTCCAGTAGTAAAAAATATGCTCAAAAAACTCAAAAAAGGAAACAAGTGTAGAGTTCAAAGTAATAAAATTTATCTCATAGAGAAATACTGGATAATTTCAAATGGCTTAGTCTAGATTGAAAGAACTTAGAGACCATATATCAAAACATAACCAAAATAGTGATCAGCTACCCATGCCTTCGAGTGGAGATGATATGAAGCAGCTTAAACTTAAGTCATTATGAGAAAAATCTCATAGGATGGATAACAAAGCATAAGACTATGCTTGGAGGGGTTGTGAGATAGACAATTCTGAAAGTTTTTAAGAATAATAGGTTAGAAAACACCAATCAAGAATAATAAAGGCATGAGAAAACCTGGGAAAGGAGAAGGAAAAGGTAACAGCCAAAGGTGTCACGTCACCTAGTTTTGTCTGAATGACTGAGGAAACCAAATATTAATGGGACATCGCTCACATTCAAATTGTTTCAGACTATTAAATTTTAAAATTCTGGAGTTTATTACGGTCTTACTCCTCACTGTTTACTACACCAAAGTAGCAGAATAAGGTAATAGCAACTAGACACCTAGGTCTGGTTTCACCTGTTCAGACAGAGAGTGCAGACCGGAATCTGATATCTGAGTAATTTACTTTAAAAGACCCACCCATTTCATGAGAATAGGAGTGAGTCCATAGTATTTGGGCTCATTTTCTCCTGTCTGAGCTGTACCTCTTCATGCATAAAGCACAGCTGTGCATCCAAGGTCAGCTCCACATCCTGGGATATGCTATCAGCTGATAGCATTAATCTAATCTGAAAACATAAAGCTGTAGTTCCTGCTCCAACTAATTTTTTTTTTTTTTTTTAGGTACAGAAAGAGTTGATTTTCCAGTCCACAGAGGAGTTGGATAAAGAGGGAAGGGTCTAGAACTTCTCTCTCTGTCAGGAGGGACAGTTCTTGTAAAACAGATGCCTGGGCAAAAGGGGACTGTAAGGCATCTTCTGTTTCCCCGTGTGTCTCCCCTTGTGGTGTCTTAGGGTGATGGGAAACACTAGCCAGAGCTAAACACATGGCTTGGAGAAGCCTCTGGTTTCCATAGCTCCTTAAGGGTGGGCATAAACTGGATGTCAAGCCACAGTTGACACCAGCTGAGCAGTGGTTCTTGGGAACATGTTGAGACAGACCTGGGGCAATTATGGTCTCACCTGAGATTTCAGGCACATTCAGAGCCCAAAAGAACAGCTCAGTAGCAGTACTGACAACTCAGATTTTACACTTAGCATTATATTTCATTAAATACTTTGGCTCAGCCTTTGATTGATTTTTCCAACTCCAGTTGTACCATGATATATTTTATTCTCCTTTGAGTAGCTATCCTGCAAGGATATTTCAATAACACTAATTCAGTGCAAGTTATGAGAAATACCATAAATAACAGATGATACATAAAAAGGAATATTTCATATTCTGCACAGTTTTGTTAGTTGACCTTTAGGTTCAACCTAATTTTTTTAGCTCAACAAGCTTCTTTTATTATTAAATTAGAAGAAAAAATACTCTTAAAAGAATGCTATAAAGGCTCAGAAGAGTTCAATGGATAGAAAATGTCAAGATAGTTATGTATTCTGAAACAGCAAACAAATTCAAGGTTACATTTTCTTCACAGGTGACCCCTTTCCACTTCAGCAAAGACATGATTTGGTTTTGCTTCATATACATATGCTTCGTATTCTGTGGTGCTTTCTTCAGTTTCTGAGGGTTTCACAAACTGTAGTCAGGCTTGTTAGCAATCTCTGGCATGAGCACAACCTAACAGAAAGACCAGAAGCAAGGCACAAACAATTTTAAAAATAACAACATATTCTCTAGCTGTAGGCATTATTACAATAAGCCGGGCTCATTTTAAAATATTTTTTTGGAAACCTCAATAAGTAAAACCTCCTTTGTTCAAAGTAAGTCACCTGATTTCAGCTGTTTCAAGGAGTTAACAAAACTTCTGCAAATGAGGCCACAATGACTTAAGACCATAAAATTGTTTAAAGGTTTATTTTATTTACTCCTGGTACTCTTGGGAACTGTCTTTACAGGAACAGACAGTAAATACTCCAGGACAAAACCCCTTTAACAATGATACCATGGGAAAATGCTACTTCCCTCTATTTAGCCTTTGTGAAGACACACCTGGACACACTACTGTAACCTGGTTTGGGGCCTCCAGAGCAAGGGAAAGACCAGTGAAAGGCTACTAAATTATCAGGGATTGGGGAGCATGATATATTAAAAGAGGCTGAGGTAACTGCAGTTGATTAGTCTGGAGAAGAGAAGGCTAAAGGGAAAGTGTACCCAATAACAATCTTCATTCAGGAAGAGTCTGTCTTGCATTAACAAGTGTCCCCAACAGGTCACAGGTCTTTCTTCCCCCTGTGCTATGCAGGAACCCAGAAGGGAAAATTTCAATCCAAGTGCCTGTCACTAGTAAGAAGTAGCTGTAAATTGATGAGTCTAATCAAAATGTCAGGTAAAGAGGAAATTTGTTCCAAATTATGTAAAGAAACCAAATGCAGATTCTTTTTGCAAGGGTTTTGCTCTCCCACCTGCATTGTCTGTGGCCTTTGCATGCTCTTGCATGCAAGGATGGTGGCACTAACCACAGGTTACTACAAGTAGGACTGAGACAACCTGTGCTACTTACATTTGTTCCCTGGGGAAATTCCAGAAGGCAGAGTAGTGAATGGGGTAGATTTTGTCCGGACACAGTCTACACCTGTTAGATGTACACAAATTGTGATCACACTTTATGTCAGTTTCCTGTCATGCCTAAAGCAATAAAAGAGAAAAGACAAAGAAAAAGCCCTTAATCTCCTGCAAACAAGGAAATAGCATGTGCAGTCACATTTCTGAAGCTAGCAATTCCTTAGCCCAGGTCACAAATACTGGCAGTGAAAAGCTTCAGAATGCATAAACCCTTTCAGAATTTCAAACTTCCAGTCTCACTGAGCACTTAGGCATTCTATAATCTCAGTAAGGAATTTTTTAAAAAACATTTCCCCATAATTATGGAAAAACTAATGTTCAGTCCTTGGGAACCTGGAAAACCCTGAAATCCTACATGCACTGGTATAGAAACCTCTAAATCGCATGTGCAGAAAGTTTTGATATTACCTGTGTTTTCTGCCTATAAACAAATCCAAACATTGTAGCCTATTTTTTCTGTCCAGAATTTTCTTTTATTGGTGCACAAGGGAACTTAAGCCAGTTCTGTCATTGACAGAACATGAATTTTGTGCCATCTCTTCCAAAATTTCTGCTCCATCCACCATCCTAAACGATCCTATTGTATCCAGAGGTACTTTTCCTCTTAGAGCCTTGTGCTGTATAATTGTGTAGTAAATCCTGTGCAGGATATTTGTAGCTGTGCCTCAGGCAAAATTCCCGGAATATTGAGATGACTTCACCTGGATTGCAAAATAGAGCAGTCTCAATGACAATAGTGCAGCAGTTGGTAGGGATTAATGAGCTCCAGGTTTATTTACACTGCCCAGAGTGTTGTTTTGGGTTGTTTATAGACAGCATTAGCAATGTTCGATCCGATTCTGAAAGACAGTTCTCACAATCCATGGACTACAAAACAAGAGCGGTTTTGGAAACCTCATGGTCACATAAATCAAATAAATACTGCAGTGAGCGGGGTCTAGGGCTGTACACACAATCTCTTCAAAGGACCTAAAAACTGATGCTTCAGCACTCTGAAATTCCTATCCAAGCAAGAGTATTTATGATGAAGGGAGGGTAAAGCCTTTGCAAAATTGATACCTCCTAAAAGTACAAGGTACAATCCCATCAGGGACTGAAAAATGGAACCTACAACGTAGACTTTGAGCCACTAGTGAGTATAATGTTATATATTCTCTGTCCACTGTGTAGAGCTAGGATCCTAAATCTAGCATAGCCTAGGGTTTCCAAGGACCATTATACTCAAGCCACAGGGAGGTGATCAAAAATATAGTTACAACACTTCATGGAAATAGTCTTTGCTTGATTCTTGTCAGATGGAAGTCAATATTTCTTGTCTTATTTCTCCCCTTGTGCACTGTTCCTCTCAGGATGGCTCGTACTGCAATGACAGTTTTCAGCTGTTGTTACTTTGGTTCTTAGGAATTTGCAAGGCAGGTGATAGGTCTCCTGGTAAAACTTACACAGAGAGCTAGAGTAAATAGAAAACACAGAAATATCTAGAGACAGCCTGTGTAAGTGAATATCTACATTATTTTGTCCCTAACCTGCTATTCTGAATAGAAAATATTGTGAAAAATAAACTAAACACATAGCTTGAAAATCAATGAACAAATCAGCAATTACAGTGCCTAGTAATGTGTCTCAAATAAAGGCTAACAAAACATTTTCCATAGAAAAATAGTGTCAGCAGAAAAAAACCCTTTAATATTTAAGCAGATTGTGCAGTGTTTAAACAACACAGTTAACAATGTGGTTATTAAACTTGTATTCAGAAGAATGAAAAATTCACCATGCATTGTTTCAGACATTCAATTTCTCTTTGACAATATGGAACTTGGTTCATGAAATAAACACTCAAGTAAATTTTATAAATGGTATGTAGATATATATATATAGAGTGCAAAAATACCAATGCAAAGTGAATTTATGGAAAATAATCATTTGAAAGATATATCTTAGTTATCCACAGTTACAGAGAAGTAACAATATGATAATACTATTTCTGCTCATTTTAATCTGTCAGATTTCTTCTTCAGAATCATAACCATGGTATTTTTTTTTATTCTTTGAAGAAGTGAAATCTCAGACTTAATTCTGGGAGGGAATTTTTTCCCACTGGCACCTTCCTACTTTTTTTTCTGACTCCTTCCTGAAACAATGACCAGCATAGGACAGAAGGGTCATATTGCTCAGATAAACAGAGGTTTTTAGAAAACCATGTCAATATACACCAGATTCTCCTTGCCACCTGTACTTCCCAGCATTTCTGGGTATATCTCTCAAACCCTCTTCTTCTACACATTTAATTTCCCTCTCTTTATACAAGTACAGGTAACCCACATGTCCCAGCCTCAGACTGTCTCCTAATTCCTGTAAACAGGCCTTATAGAATAAATTGTTTTCATTTTTTTAAAAATACATTTTTCCTTAAGCTTGTGAAATGTGTCCATACGAAGGAAAGCCAGAATGAAGGGCTTACAGTTTCTCCTCTACAGAGCTTTAACTGAGATAGAACATATGGCTCTAGAGAAAGGGGACTGGGGCATTAGGGAAACACAAGAGATGGATTCAGATCCATTTAGTCTATCAGAACATCTATGTCTCTGTCTCTACAACCACCTTCCAGGACAAGATAGTTTTACACATCTGCAGTAAAACCAGAAAAGTAGGTACAAGTAGATACAGATAACTGGAGTTTGGTTTTGTTGGTTTATTTGTTGTTGTTTTTGTAAGGAGAGGGGAGTGTAAATGGCAGATAAACCACAAAACTGACAAAAGGGAAAAAAATAAAAAGAGGAGGTGGATTTTGATCTCAACAACCCTTTTATTTAATTTTGGGTGTATTTGCAATAAACAGCAAGCAAATGAAGACACAGAAAACAGTCTGTAGTGCCCTTTTCTTCCCCAACACACAGGCATGGTTCCAAGGGCTAAGGTACACACCCCATTCAGAAGGCAGAGACTGCACCTCTGCTGATTCAGACAGACTGCACTGAAACCTGTGGGCAGTTCCCAGCTCTGTCTTCGAGGACGTGGAATCTGTCTCTCTCTTTTTTATTTTTTTCATTCAGTCACAGTTTCATTTAGTAAAACTACAGGTGTTGACACCTCCTCCCAGTCCTCAACGCTCTGTAGGTAGCACTGCTCTCTCTTTACCAAGCCACATTAATTTCCAAGCATGAAAAGGATCTGGAAAGGAACAAATAAAAGGAAAGGAGTGGTAGTTAATGACTCTTGAGATGGTGGTTTGGGTGTGGGGATTAATATTAACAGGCTAGGATAATCTTGACCTTTTTCGTATCCTTGACCTTTTTCATACCCTTGACCTTTTTCATACTTAGAAGGGAAAAGCATTAAAAGGAAAATCAGAAGGCTCAAATAATTTTCATCTTTGATTTCACCTTAAAGTGTTTGTTAAATTCAGGATACATTTGAAAATTATTTTAATGTAAAATTAATTGCAAAATTATGGAATGGGAACAAAATACCCACCAAAACATATTATGTCATAAAGCTCAATCTTCTCTTCAGCACTCTGAGACTCACAGGCTGTTAGAACTATTGGGGAGCATAAATGGCTAAAATATAAAAAAACTACTCTAGAAGTGTGATAAATTCTCACAAAGGACTTAAGAATGGCTCTGTCTCCTGAAAAAAAAAGAAGCACTGGAGAAAAAAAAAGATGCCAGAGAGACATTCCTGGGAGCAAAGAGTCTGGGCCAAGGTCTTCAGGAGCAAAAAGAGGAAACCCACTCATTCAAACAAAGATTCTCATATTAAACAGCTGAGGAGCCTTTGCATCTAAACAGGAACTACTATGCGTTTAATTTCATCTAGGAAACAGGCATTTGTTAATTTCTACTCCTTGTTCAGAAGGAAAATATTTATTTACTCTCATTATAAAATAAGAATATGTATCAAATTCAAGCAGTTTTCTGAGATGGTCTAGATATTTTAAGGGACTTGAAGACAGTTTTCTCTTGTCCAGGAGTACCTGTAAGTGCATTAAAGCATTGCAAAATTATTTTTATCAAAAAAATAAAGTGGATTTTTTTAATCGCATGAAGTGGAATTCCATTGTTTCTTACAAGTTCATAGAAAACAATTATCTGAGACTGACTGGTGTGAAGTAAAAAGGCTCTCCACTACACTTTCACTCATATTAGCACTGCTGAGATGCTCACATACACAATTGTTTGTCTTTATAGGAGGCCTCAGTTACCCACTACCTATGGTTCATATATATTGTTTTACTTCCTGAAACTCTGACAAAGATAACGACCTGGAAAGCCGAAAATAAATTTCAAATACAAGATGATTTGTTTAAAGAGGTAGACATTTTAAAATTTTTTTGTCTCTAGTCAAGTAACTGTAATTTTGGATGCAATTATTTTTCCCTGAGATCATACTTGCAGATATGAGTTACATGGAGTGTCTTTTAAAAGCCTTGCTTTGAATATGGATGAGTGAGAACCATTTTCAACATGTATCTGAAGGTCATTTAATTTTTTCAGAATTAACCCATAACTCCTGGGAAATGACACTGCATTCTAAATTAATGTCAAACATCCTGGAGTGCTATCAAGAGAAGATTCAGCTCTGTATGGTATCCCAGGCAGTATGGTATTACATTTCAGAAGCCATTTTCAGTTGTAGCACAGGAACATGGCAGGAAGAAATACTATCAGAGTAGCTATAAGTATGTAAATGTGTATGGGAATGACACCAGTTAAAACTAAAAAACTCCATCTGGGTATTTTTTTACTAAAAAGATTTTACTATTGCTAAGCTAGTGAGTCTACTTGATTTGTTTAACTCATGGACCCTTGAAACTTTGGGCTGATTTGCCTTTTTGTATTAACATTATATTTACAAAAAATCCCTAACAAGCCATGCTGCAGCTTCTGGTCTTTGAGTTCTGTTTGGATAGCTAAACATGCATAGCAGTTATGCACTACCGTGCATATTTCCTGACTGAAAACAAAAAAGAGTAGTGAAAACTACATTATTCTGTGTTGCAAAATTAACAGTGGCAAAAGGAAACATCTCTAAAAACCACATTCATCTGCTTGGGGCAAAAAAAAATGAAAAAATATCAAACCAAAACTGTTTTGCAGAATCAACGTAAGATGTAACAGAAAGACAACGTGAATGAACTAGTTAATAGAACCCAGATATTTTCTGCTACCTCTCACTACATGTATTCATTAAAGCTTAATGTTTTTCCTCATGTATTCTTAGTTTCAAATTGCTAACAACTTGTTTTGCAAAGGCAGATATTGAGTGATAGACTCTGAATTATTAGGAATTGCAAAGACAGGTAAGTTTAGATCTGTGCCTTCATTTCACTTCATAAAAATTCACTTCATAGTAGCAGTGAGGACAAGGGTCATTGAAGAGCTTTGTTGAGTATTTTAGAGAACTGCAACAGAAGCATTAAGATTGGCAGGCAGAGACCGTGTAGGTAGGTCTGGCTGCAGGAGCACCCAAAGGAACAGACGGGCCATAAGACTGGTGCATCTGGTGGTGCTCAGATGAACAGGTCACAGATATCCCAGTGCAGCACAGCTACTTGCAATTTCTCAGGACAAGTGGAAAGCCAGGAACAGCCTACATCCAAACTAAAATACACAAACATTGATGGCTCCCATCAAAATGGGAAGATAAAGAACAGACTAGAGTCCTAGGCTGCCCAAAGTGAGGGATAAAGGATGGTGAGGAAAACCTGTAGACTTACGAAGGTGGCATGGGATGGGATAGGATGGAGAGGCAAAATCCATTTTCAGCTCCTAAAGGGCACAAAGAAAGTCAAAGGTCAGTCACCCTCCCCAGCCCAGGCAGCATGGCAAGGTCTCAGATTTGGTGTCCACCTAGAGGCACCTGTCCTGGTGCTTATGAGAAGCACAGCAGAAAAACGCCAGTGAAGTAAGATTTCTTTTAAAATAAATTGATGATTTCCTCCCAAAAGCATCCATATGGAGCTTGTAGCAACAGTGTAGCAGCATTATTTTCTGCAGCATAGCCAAAGTGATCCTCCAGGTCCCCAGAGCAGTAAGATGATCTCCCTCATGTAAACAACAGCAATGAACACTGGCACTAAAACTGCTCAGGTTTACAGGGGAAAAAGACAGGTAAATATTATCAAGTGATTACCTGAGGAATTATCCCCCCAAGAACAATACACAACTTTTAAAATGCTGTGCTCTCCTAGGAAAAAGGTGCATAATCAGTGTCCAGCTATGCATAAGTCCAGCTAATGTTATGGACTTGGCTGGAAGAACAGCTGAAGAGGGCTCATCTCCATCACCCACAGGACATAAGGTCCCTGGACCACTCCTGCCCTGTGCATGAGCTGAAGAACTGCCTGCAGCCTTATCACATCTTGCCTTGTTCTTGCTTCATGCTCAACAACTTTGTCCACACCAATTAACTTAATTTTGGGTGCTAAAGAAATAACTACTTCTGTTTAGAGCATTTGTTTGACAGATATCATTATAGCATTCAGGCTGATTCATCAGAAAAGATTTTTTTGTGCTATTTGTCTAAGGAGTGCTTCCCAAAGCTTTATATCAGTAAATAGAAATAATCTTTAATTTGGGGTGGTCTTGAGACTTAAGCCAAACATGGAGGTTTCTAGAGCAGTAACAGCAAAAGAAAGATTTTTTTTGTTTTGCCAGGCAGCCTTGGACTTACTACATCTTCAAGGCTGCTGTGCTTGAAAATGGTTTCTGCTCCCTGCTGCTGCTGGTGTGCCTGTCACGGCAGCAGCAAGCAGTGATACTGTCAGTGACACTGGTACTTGAGGTGGAACCTCTTCCTTGCAGCCTTTCCCCTGCCATCCCCATGGCCCCTTCCCTCCAGTCAACCACTCCATCCACCTCCTTCCTCCACCTGAGCAGCTGCTGCCTGCTGGGGGAGTTGGGCTGGTACACAGCATGCTCTGAGGCAATTTATGGGCTCTCTGGTTGTTAATGGGCTTAGTGTGAAGGCCCCATCCCTTTTCAATCAAAACATTTGATTCCTTCAGGGGGTTTGCACTTAACGTGATAGGGAGTTCAGTTGCTCTGCAGTTAATAAATGTATCCTACTAGTCACTGTTGTACTGAAGAAATATACCTTGGTTGTTTTACATTTCAAGGCACATGGTTTGCTTAAATTCACCAGCACTTATTTCCTCAAGCCTGTTCTATATTCACTATGTGCTTATGTTTCCTCTATTTCTATGCATTATAAGGATGTTTGCCATGAAATATATTTCCTTGGATTCTGGTATCTTCAAAATACCTCAGGTATTTTCACAGAAATCATTTTATTTTCTTCCAAGTGAAGTTTATTAAAATATCCATTGCTACGGGCTGTTTTACGTGGAATGGAGCCATAACTCATACTTAACAACCTTTTTCCAGTCTTGCTACTGATAGCTGAATAAATTTAAACTCTCCTTTTGACTGTACTGATTTTTGGATGTGGCATTTCCCTTAGTAACTGGGGTCATTTCTTTCAATGGCCATCAGTATTCTTACAGACAGGTGATTAAAGATCATTTCTGGCCTCTCACAAGCATAGAATTTTCAGTACCTGTTAAGTTGCAGCAACTGTACTTCTGAAATACAGATTATTTTTCTATTAAATTCCCCAGCACTTTATCTTGATTACTTACATTTTGTCTATTCTATTTTCCCATTACTTACCAATGCTGCAAACGATGCCCTGAGGTACTTGGAGACTGCCATAAGTGCTGCCATACAAGGTTAATTAACCTGTAACTCTGGACGTCATCTCCAAGCCACACTTCTTGCCTCTTCTGCAGTGAAAGAGCTGTGAACCAAGCACTGCAAGTGTGTCTCATTGGGATAATACTCAGTTGTTTTCCAAAGCCCGTGACTGAGCAGTCTGGGTAGTGTGACCTCTTCCCTCCATGCCCTGCATGGCACCAAAAACCACGTGGCTGTCACTCTATGTCCCCTTGACTTCTTGGTCCAGAATGCCTCTGTGTCAGCTTCATGCTCTGCATTTCACCCCTTTTGCTGTGCTTCAGTCTGTGCAGTCTGTAACAGAGAAGGATGAGATTACCATTACAGATATAAAGTAATATTATATTAAAGATTCTAATCTCTTAGGAGAAGAGCATACAAAACAGTACCAAAACTAGATAAATTTCAACTGAATTCCTCTGTACATTCTGGAACAGAAAAGGCAGCTCCCAGAATAAGTGGTTTGTCCATCTCTAGATGCCTCCTCATCAGGATGGTATGCCTCCTGAAAGATTGCTTTAAATGGGACTAAAACTGTGTGGATCAGCATGAGGCAAAATGCATGGATTGCTCTGATTTCTGCAGTAAGGAAGCTAAACCAGACTAACAGCTGCTTCTTTCTTTAAAATCTTTAACCTATGTTCATTTTCTACACTTGTAGCCTTTTTCAAATTTCTGGTTATTATGAGCCCTCCAACATGCACATCTCTTGGCCAAAAAAATACTGTTTTGATTAAAAGAAATAGGTAGGGACAACAGCCAAGAAACAAAATTGCCAGTGTCTTAGATGACTTCTGATTGTGAGAACCCAACAAGTGGAAACTGAAGAACCTCCATAACTGGAAAGACTAAAAAATGCTTTTCCCTTGCTGTATTTGAAAATACTTATCAGTATGGTTTTGAAGACAGAATTAAAATCAGTAAGAAGTACAAGGGAAATGAAGGACAGAGTTAAAGCACTGCAAATTGTGCTTTTGCTTTGTTTGCCTTTTCCATTATTTGTATTGACTACAATATTAATGTGAGACAGCAGTAGCTAGGACATCTCTTGAAGACTGTTCAGAGGAAATTTTCATTTTTGTTTCCAAGGACAGAAAATTGAAGCAAATGAAATATGACTTCTATGAGAGTCTGGATGGAAATAAACATATCTTGTATTCCCAGTACCTATGTGATTAGGTAATATTATAAGACACAGAGAAAGAAGATCCATAATGCAAGAAAATAAGCAACAGAAGCCAAAGGAAGAAAATAAATTAAAAAACTTCAAAATCTGATATTGTTCCATGACTACATTGGTCTCTTTAGCTTTGCAATTTACAATTTTGATTTGATTGTTAATTTTGCTGAACAATTTGCAATGTGTGTCATCTTTTTTTCTGTGCTTGTAGAAACTGCCAATGAATCACGACACTGTGTCAAGGAAAATCACTGATTTGTATTAGGTATTTCACTTGCTTTAGTCCAAATAACTTTAGTGTATACTGACATCCAATATTCAAATATGCAATATAAATTTAATTTGCAGTCTCTTGCATTTCTAATGCATGGGGAATTTTTAACAGAGTGCAACCATTTTAAATATTTATAAAAACTCACAGGACTGCAAGGTTATTGGATATTATAATTTGCTTCATACATAAACATGACAGTAAAAATATCCAAAAGAAAGTAAGAGAATTCTACCTCATGGCTTTATTATTAAAGGTTGTTTGAAAGAAGCTTCAATATTAAACAAAAAAAGTTTATCAGAAAGGCACCTGAAAGTTCACAGAAGGCAGGATGCACAAGCAATAAAGGAGGAGAAGTGAGCTCTGGGGATCCTTTTTAAAGAGCAGTGATTTGGAACACGAAGTTGCACCTCAAGGGCTGCTCATTCCCTAAAGCCTGGAACTAAAGTGATTGTGGCTTTTTTTTGTGCCTTTCTTGTGGTTCAGCCCAGCCAACAGCCAAGCCCCACATAAACACTGACTCACTCACTTTCCTACCAATAAGATTGGGAAGAAAATTGAAAGGGCAAAAGCAAAAAACCTCATAGGTTGAGATAAAGACAGTTTAATAGGGAAAGCATAAGCCACGCAGATAAGCAAAGCAAAGCAAGGAATTCCCTGCTTTCCATGGGTGGGCAGGTGTTCAGCCATCCCCAGGAGAGCAGGGCTATAACAGTGACTTGGGAAGACAAATGCCATCACTCCAAATGTCCCCTCCTTCCTCCCTTTTCCCTCCACTTTATATATGGAGCATGATGTCATATGGTCTGGAATATCCCTTTGGCCAGTTTGGGTCACCTGTCTTGGCTGTGTCCCCTCCCAGCCTCACAAGCACCCTCAATATCCCCCCCAGCATGGCATTATGAAAAGCAGAAAAGGCCTTGGCTCTGTGTAAGCCCTGCTCAGAAATAACAAACACATCTCTATATGATCAACCCTGTGTTCAGCACAAATTTAGCCACTGTGAAGATAATGAGCTCTATCCCAGCCAAAGCCAGCACAGCCCAACAAACCAAACCACTCCTGACTCTCCACCTGGCACTGTGCACCCTCCCAGACAGAGGGAGTCAGAATGAGAGATGGATGACCATGGCTACCCTCCTTGGCTCCAACTAAATTATCTTTAAGCTTTGCCATGTATCATTAAAGAATTCAGCCTTCAGGCTGATCTAGTATATACTGGATAATTTTAAATCAGTTGAGCTATATGCAGTTTCTGGTTGTAATCACAGCCCAGCAGTGGGTATAATGCCAATGGGTTTTTTCCTGAGTTGAGTTATTTATATACAGAAAGCAGTTCTCACTTCCTTTAAATCTTTTGGAAGAACTAAATGGCAAAGCCTCTGGCTTCTTTCTTTGTGAGAATAGAGATAGATTGGGACACGAAGTGGTGAAAAGACATCTTCATGCAGCCTAACAGAAAAGGAAGAGGAACAGGGTATGTTTGGTTCCTTTTTCAGCATCTAAAGAACAGGCTAACAAGTAAGAGACTCATGGAACCCAGCCAAGTTCTGATAATTTGTCTGGTTCTTATGCTCAGTCTAATGCTTTGTGATTTCAGGAGATAGTGAAAAACAACAAAAAATAATAATAAAGAAAAGAATTAAGAGTTCACGCTTTTACACTTAGAAATAGTAACACAAAAATGACTTCACTGAGCCAAAACAATGGTGCATGTTACCTGATATCCAACAGTAAACCACATTTTAACTAAATAAGACTAGATCAGGAATGTAATTGTTTACTTACCAGATCTTTACATACCAGGTTGATACAATATAATTTAGCAAAACGAGTGGCTAATAATCCAATATTCAGTTCTGCATACCACATCAAAGTACAATGTTGGTAATGTGCAAGTGCACTGAGGCCACAATCAAAAACCCTCAAATCACAGAAATGGATTGAAACAAGCATAAGAAATAGGCTGTTAACCAGGGGTAAAATGCAAATCAGTGCTCCCCCCAAAAAAATCCAACAGGTCAACAAACAGAAAAGGTGTAAATAAATCCAGAGGATAACTGGAATTTCTTAAGAGCAGAATTTCCATCATTATCATAATGCTAGAACATAAGTTCCCTAGTGTTCTTGCTAAAATGAACAACAACAACAAAAAAGAAGTGTTAAGAAGTTATTTCCTCCTCCATTAGACAATTAACATGTGTTTTGTTCAGCTGCTAAATTACCTGACACAGTGAAACATGATATATGTTGCATTACACAGAAATGAGTCTCTGAAGGACAAGGAAAGGGGAAGGCACCTGGAACTACCTGTTTTGTTGTTTTTTTGTTGGTTTTTTTTTTGTTTTGTTTTGTTTTGTTTTGTTTTGTTTTGTTTTGTTTTTTCCCCAGCAGACCTTGTTGTAGTTCAATTACAATTGGGAATGCTGTTTTATGTTATTTGTGGGTTAAGAAGAAAAATAGTAAAACATAAGGTTGTGTTTAGTACTACTCCATTAGTGACCTGCAGCATCAGTTACACACTGCCTGACTGAGCCCAGGGCAACAGGAAAATATTGAACAATTTTGTTCAGAACCAGGAGATGAATGATGCAGGATGGGGCCAAGTGTCACAGGGTAGGGGTGAAACACTCAAAATCATTCCAGGGAAACCCTAGATCCAGGGTTTCCATCTCAGCCAGGAAAGCCTTGGGGAATTTGTTAAGCCTTTGATAACCTTAAATACAATGCCTAGGAAAATAAAGGCAAGCCTACATTTCATTTTGGCCTGGCAGTTGGCGATTGACCCAGCAATTCATAAAAAGTCAGTTAAACAAACTGGAATGCTGCTAAACACTCCAGTCTAACACGTTTAGAGGTTTTAATTGCAAGTGAAAAAAACACAACACGAATAGTTACCTGAGCAGTAGAGTTCAGCTGACAGAAGTAAAAGGAAAACTTATGACCTGGCATCACATTCAAAGGAGGACATAGATAACAAAGTATCTTCCTTCATCTCTTTTACCACAATATCATTGATCTCTTCCAAAAATACAGAGCAATATGAATCTTTTACAATATCATCTCTGAGGCTTCTTGCTCAGTGGTAATTCAATTTGAAGTTTGTGAAGAAAGGCCAATATATGAACTGAAGCAGTCCTGTACTCGGCCATTTTTATCAGTCTTCAGAAACAGAGCTTTTCAACTCCAACAATGGGAAGTAATACTCAGATGCCAAATTTATCACGCAACAAATATAAATGATACAGAAGAACACAATGCAGTACTCCAAAAGTATATCAATATAGTCCTCAGCAATAGAAAATTCTTCTGTAATGAACAAAATAAAGAGAAAAATTGACTATATTTGGTAAGCAGGTAAGCAGGTAAGCAGGTAAGCATGGGACAGAGACTGTACCACCCCACATTCCACCTCAGCAGGAAAATGATAGATTATACTTGTCATGATATGCTTTAAGATTTATGCAAGAAATTCAGAAACACTTCCATAGACTTATATAAGAAGTTCAGAAGTACTTCTTAGACTAATCTCTTTTTTGTCACAATCCTCTCCACACTGAGTTCACAAACATATAAAGTTTAGCCAGAAAATGCGCTGTAAGGAAGAAGTGCAAGTATACATTCTACTTTATATTACTAATTTTATAAACCACAGTCTTATAAGAGTTATCACATATAAGAGAAAGACACTTCACTAAGTACAAAATCAAGAAGCTAAAACCATAAAACCTCCAGTTAACGAATTTTGTTTGCATTTATAATAGTTTCTCCTTCATTTGCTCCATCTGTCTGTGGGACAGGATTTTTGGCTTGTCCATATGGAGTATAATAGTACAGAGATACTTGCAAAAAAGTAATTGGGACAAATCAAGTTTGGGATAATAAATACCCTGAATTCACAAAGTTCACTTATAGTTAAATGAAAACTGCCTACCACATTGTCTCTGCAGGAGCTGCAAGACCTATTTCTGGCCGCATTACAGCATCTCAGCCCAATTAAAACAAATTCAGGGAGCACAGCAGCCCTCCGGTGACCTCACTGAGCACCCCGGGGTTTTGCTGCCAAGGAAAGCCTCATTGCGGGGGCCAAGTGGGTTGGCAGCATAAACAATGGAGCTGCTGATGGGAGCAGGAGGAAGCAAGCAGCAGGTTTGTCTCAGGAAAGCAATATCTTGCTGGGACACAGAACTCAATGAGAACACAATGGGGAGAAGTGCCAGCTTTTGTCACTAGCTGGTGAGCAGTACCTCGTCACTGCAGATCCACCAGGCCAAGGGGAAGGTGGCTTTTAAACTTGGTGCCTTTACAGTTTTACAGTGTTTGGGTACCTTTAATGCCGCAAGACCTGGTCAGAGGTTTCTTGAAATCTGAGAAGATCCATTTGGCTCCAAAGTGACTAAGGTTGCTTCCTCTTCACATTGATCCATTCCCCTTTAAAAACATGATGACTTGGGAGATGTGCAAGCTCCTATTTGCAGTGTTTTCCGTACCTCCTACAGCAGAATGGATTATTTTCAGTTCCTTTTTGCATTTTTAATTCTCACCTGTCTCTGTTTTTTCCCTCTGAATGTTTGTAGGCATATGTTACTACAGAAGGGGAAGTCAGTTGCTGATTTTTTAGGAAGAGTGAAGTCACCCACAAGGCAGTACTGATGAAGTTTATGATTTTTCATTTGTTTTCCTTACTGGTCACTTAAAGTTTCCTTTGGTAACTGGTGCTTGGCTGAGGTCTGATAAACTCTCATGGGCTTCTGGGGTACTGCCATTGACAGAAATGTTCTTCAGTGCTTCCTTGAGGGGTTTCTTTCCCATCCTTTGATGCAAATCAACACAGTCCAATTTTAAGCAGATCAGGTGATTAACATCAGATGAGAATCTGCCATATTTCATTTTAACTTCCTGGAAAAATCCTAGTAATTCAAGGCTTTCCTGCCTATCAGTCAGCAGTTAACCATATAAACACTTCTTCAATTAGATGTAAGCTCACGATCAAAAGTTAAAAGTCCACCAAAAAACCCAACTGTGAGAACAGATTTCAGAATGATAATCCTTATGCTGATAATCCATAATGCTACTGAAATATGTATTCAAAGACCATTCCTGCATAAGTACAATAGCTGCTCAAATTCCCAGGGAAGAAAATGATTTGTATAAGATTTTGTTATCCAATGGCAGCAACAATTATTTTTTGCATTTTTCTCTTAAATAGCATATACTGGCAATCACTGTCATTAAAAACATATATTTTTAAAATCCCTTAAGCCACTGTTTCTCCTTATTCTCTTTGAGGATGTACTAGCTGGTAATATGGGAACTTTCATCATATATCAATTAGTAAGTGAAAGAGAACTACTGCACATGTTAATTTACTGTTTTCATTAGATGGAGCTGAACAGTATTAACACTGATCAGCCTAATGAAATGAATATTATATCTTAGTGGATACTCTGACTCAAAGACAGAAAACTACCTGCAGAAATTTTCCACACTGAATTCTGAGTGGAAAAACAGCTCATACAGTTCATACAATCACACACACAAATTACATTAAAAAAAAAATCCTAAAAGGATGTGTATGGGAGACATAAAATTTATTTTCTGGACAGAATGAACGTGCTGTTTTTCTGGTAAATGTTTCATTACCTGCTTTGTATCACTCGTCCCAGAACCTTGCCATTACAGGATTTGGAATGTGTCTGTTCCCTGTGCCCTCAGCTGTCAGGCTGTGATTATGCAGCCATCCGTGGGAACACTAAATAATGTCACAAGACATGAAAACTGTATTAAGTTCCTGGTGAGGGGAAACAGGAGGGACACTTCTCTTAGATTATCATCACTTTTTCTTCCAGTTTGCATTAATTAAACAGTGATGTCTGCAAAAGAACTTGGGAGCTTCAGCTGATATTTAAGTGGGACTTGCACACTTCAGCTCATGGGCCCATGAAAGCCAAAGGATGTCTGTGTTTTTGGCATAATACAACAGTATGGAATCCCTTCCACCTTTATTACTTACTCAGAATCCAAATTATTTAAATTTATTTTCTTTTGTCACTGTAGAAGGCAGAACAATATCAGACAGAAATATATGTATATAAGGTAAATGATATTTGACTCCAAGCAGATGGCATCACAAGAAAATTTTAGTTAATTGAGTGAGATAGAGGGAAAAGTTGTTAAATGGGGTAGAAAAGGTAAGAAAAACCCTCCTCACCGCCTAAGAACTGCAAAGCAAGAGGAAGCAGAAAAGATGTGAAAACCTGAGAGGTTGGAGGGTATCTCCAGACAGATTTGGAGAAACACATCATTCTTAACTCCACATGATGAATTCCAAGCAGACATGAAAAAATGCAAATCCCTTGCCCTAAAGGCAAAGGTAAAGCAGAACACTTCTGTCTAATAATACCAAAAAAAAAAAAAAAAAAAAAAAAAAAAAAAAAAAAAAAAAAAAAATCAGGAAAAAAAGAGTAAGAATTCCGCCATTTACTTGCAACTAAATCTTGCCTATCGGCCACCTTCAGCAGATGCATTACTCAGACTATTTCTGACCTATCTGAGGCACGGGCTAGAAGCTGTCAGGGTTGCCTGTCTGTGGTGGGTTGCCTTTGTCTAGGTGCCAAGTGTCCACCAAGCTGCTCTATTATGTTCCTTCTCAGCAGGACAGGACAGAGGAAAAATAAGATAGGAAAAAACCTCAAGTGTCAAGAGAAAGACAGTTTATTAAAGCAAAAGCAAAGGTCGTGTAAAGAAGCAAAGGAAAGTGAAAATATTTTTTCTATACTTCCCATCAGTAGAAAATGTCTAACTACTTCCTGGAAGGTAGGCTTTTTTGCAGGTGCTCTGGAAGACAAATGTCATGATAACCAGGGTCCCCCTCCTCCTCCTCCTCCTTTAGCTTCTATTGTTGAACACATTTCATATGGTACAGAATGTCCCTTATTTTAGTTTGGGTCAGCAGTCCTAGCTATATCCTCTTTCAAGATCTTGGCCCCCCTGAGCCTACTGGTGAGGGGAGAAAGTTGGGGAGGCAGCCTTGGTGCAGCGGTAGCCAAACCACTGGTCTGTTATCAGCACCTTCTTAGATACCCATACAACCCACAGCACTGTGAGAGCTGAAATAGGGAAAATTAACCCTATCTGAGCCAGAATCCACACATTGTCATCACTAGGAGATCTGCAGAGGAGTCCCTATGAGAGAGAGAAGCTCAGCTGCTTAACTAATGCAAATTAGTATCACTTCATTATCTTTATAGAGCTCTGACAAATGTATATCAGCTGAAGATCTGGATTATTCTGTCTTGTTCTGCTTCAAGCAAACACACTCCTTTTATCTCTATTTTAATGCAAAGCACCTAATAAAACCTTCATTTTGACATAAGTGGGCTGCATGAGTGAGAAAGAAAGCTGATAAGCTCCTCAACAGTTGGCAACAAGATCCTCAACTAATGAGTAAAAAATCTGAATCATGGTCTTACTCTTCTGATGATGAATATTTCTAGTAATTGATGTCAATAACACAGGCCTTGGAGAGGAACTGCTTTGGGTAGGAGATGTAATTCTGCTGGAAGGAATTACAGACTGTAAAGCTCATCTTCAAAGAGCCATACAAAGAGACCCAGGCATTTCTGTCAAAGCTTTCACCTGAACTGATACGAGCTGCACAGCTACAACTGTTTAATACTGTGCTATTCATTGCTGCATTCCCACTTTATCAATCTACCCTCTTCTTGATGCACATGCCTCCTCCTGAGAAGCAGAATGCCTTGCCAAGAACTAAGATAAGAGGTTCAGGACAATGTGGTCCCAAGCAGGGCCTATGTGACCTCCTGGCAACCACCAGGAAGCTTCATACTGACAATACAACAAATCAAGATGAGTTCCCTGGATTTCCAGTAGGAGTAGCTATGTGGTAAGGGGTGTTCCCAAGACTGCTAATTTCCCTGTGAGCCATATATGACATGCCAACATCCCACCCACATTCGGGATTTCATTCTAGGGCTCAGGATGGGCTATCAGACAATGAGGTAATGACCCAGGTGCCATGGGTAAACCACCAAGTGTTCCCTTATATCCTCAGGTTCCTAAATACATTCCAAACCTGGGGTTCAAATCCTCTTTTCTGCTCTTGGGAGAGCTCCTATCCTCTTCTCTTTGGCAGAGACAACCTGCCCCACTGACTGATTCAATGGACATATGTCCATATTCTGGGCACAAGTAATGGCCTGCTGAGCCTAGAGAGCCATCCTGCTAATTGCCACCAATGGGCATGGGGAAAAAAGACAAGATCTGAGAAGCTGGTTTCACCCTTCTCACTTTCAACAAACATTTGTTGTCCAGTGTGTTGTTCAATGTAAAAAATATTTGAAATACTTACTATTAAGAGCCACTTGAGCATCACATTTTTTTCTGTATTTCCAAAGGGGCACAAGCAAAAGCTCAGCTGGTTCAGGTGGTCCTAAACACCTGCTGCAACCCCTCTTGTGCCCTAATTCCTAGCACGAGACTTGGCAAAGCATGGGAAGCAACCAGCTCTTTCCCCATTGCAGAAAGCCAGGTGGTGATTGCTGAAGCAGCGTCGATGCTGACGGAAGGGTGAGTAAGGCCTCAGATAAATAAAATCTATGTTAAGATTTCAAGCATCCCACACCATAGAAGGATCCAGGAATCCTGCTAAAATGACACCATCCACTTGATATTTTTGCACTCGATTTCCTTATCACTTTTTTAAAGGCCAATTTCTTTGTTAACATGTAAAAGAGTATTTGAAAAGGTCTCACATCTATGTCCTATATGATAAAACAGCTAGTCGTTTCCATGACTGATTTAGAAATTGATTCCATCTGCAGTATTCTAAATACCATGTCTCATTTCAGAAGAGAAAAGTGGCATGAATATGTGACTAAGCGACATAAAAAATTTGACACCTCAGGAATAGCATTTTCTGCATGATCTCAAACTCGACAGAAATAAAGCATATATTTTTCATGTTAAAAAATACTAATCTGAACATTCTGCAGAAATGGGGCCCAATGACATTTACCTGAGGAAAAATAATACACAAGTTCTATGTGTGGACAAAATAAATGCACATTCCCTTCAAACATTGCCAGTGACCTAAAATTAGAATGGAATTTAATTTAATTGGAATAGAAAACAGAAATTGGTTCCAATTAAACCAAAATATTTTTGATGAACCCAATGTGTGCAATAGGAGTTTTCTTTCCAAGAAAACAGATTAATAGAAAAGATCCAGGAGAAATTTTCACAGCAAAACTTTGTAAACAGAAGAAAACAGGAATTTGCTGTCTCATAGCCCAAGGGAGTCCTGTGAGAAAGACGATTATCCTCAAACTTGTTAGAATCCAGAATTCTCTGTTTTGACCCTTCAAATTGATGGCAGTATGTTATTAAGAATAAACCTGCATTTGTGGAAGAAAGAACCTCAACAACAACAAAACCTAAGCAGAAATAACAATGAGTGTATCCAAAATGCATATATATTTGATTTTGTTGTTCACAAGCACCATCTGGAAAAGCTTCATCCACAAATATGAAAGAACAAGGAAAAAAAAGTGTTTTCTTCCCTGTATTTCATTAACATCTGAACTTTATGAGGAGATGGGTCAAACTGAACAGCAAGTTAAATTTTACAGCAGCAGCACAAAACAAGCACAAACAAAGCTAAAATTGTGAATATATTGTATCATCTCCTGTGCTTTGTTCAGAAAAGCCTGGAGAAGTATTGCTGGATAGGTTCTTAAATGTGCATCTGCATGCCTTACAGTTGCTCTGGAGAGGCACTTTTCCATTCTGTTCAGAAACATTTCCTCTCTTTCCTGGAAATGCTGCTGAAAACCTGACTGAGGATTACAATAGGAGTCCTGGCATTACTAACCAGAATTAAAGGATTGCTCTGTGTGCTGGTTGGACTTGTAGTTTATATATCACAGAATGGTACTTCCCTTTTTTCAGACCCACATGCTGCTCAAATTACATGATATTGTCGGGACATTCCCTGGGGAATGGCTCTGTAGAACAGAACACTCCAGCTGGAGATGCTGTGCTTGATGCACCCCTGGATGTGTGTTGCCTCCTGGGCTTACAGGGCACACTGTCATTTTGTGCAGAGATTGCTGCCAACCAGTACGCACAAATTCCCTCCTGCAGGGCTGCTCTCCAGCCACTTCTCTCCCTATTCATACTTGTGCCCAGTGTTATTTCATCCCAGGTGCAAAATCCAATATTTGGACTTGTTAACTATCATGCCATTAATGATTGCCCAAGGCTCCAATCCATGCTCTCCATTCCCTATTAGTTCACTAGACTATATCTGGTTACACATAGCACATTTCAGTTGTTCCTACTGAATGTGCAGAGTTTTTCAAATTATTTCTCAGTTTTCTTTGTTCTGCCTTGCAGTATAACTATAGTTCTTCTCTTGGGTTTTTTTTTTTCTGTATAAGCACCCTATCACTGAGACCACTGGTGAAAGCAAACTAGAAGGCAAAATCCTGCAGAGCTGCATAAATATATCTTCTCCTTTTGTCAAGAAATGCTGAAGAGTATTTCTTGAGCTCAATTTTGCTTGCAGGTTAGGGTTCTTTCATCTAAACTATGATCCTGTAGCTGACTTGTGAATATAATGTTAAACATTGTGAAAAGCCTTACTAAGAACCAGGTATAAAATATTCACACTCCCATTCTACCCACAAATGCCATTATTCCACTGTAAAAAGAGTTACTTGGATCTGTGAAGAACAAGTTACATGCTGCAAGTCAGACAAGAAGAGAGTTGATGCAACTCCTCTCAGAATTTTCCAGTTACTTATGAATGTGTTGCTGAATCATCTGTTCCAGAGTTTTTCTGGGTAATAAAGTTATGCTGTGTGCTTTGTAGCTCCCTTGCTTCTCCTCAACCTTGTTCCTTCTTAAGAAAGGGGGGAAAGCAAAAATGATGAGATCAATTTATGACGCTTCATTCATTCCCTTTGTGAATTCCCAGAGCTGGTTGCTGCTGGTTCCCACATCATTTAGCAAGTGTTTTTTCTGTCAAAGAATGGAGTTCATCAGGTCTGGAAGAGCTACAAACATCTTATCTATCTAAGTATCTTATTTACCTCTGAGGCAGAGGCTTTATTGTTGGTATTAACTTTGCTAATCTCTCTTGCTGCCTCTTCTATTAATGACTGAAAGGTAACACTGCCTATCTTGCTTAATAGTTAATTAAAAAAATCCAAACCTTCTGCAACACTTCTTATTCTTTATAAAATGTAATCATGGCAACTGTTTCCTGAAATTCAATTAGAAATTCAGTTTACAAAAATTCAATACCATTCATAATTGCAAATGGTTCAGGCGTGCAATGGAATGAATTATTGTCTGTTGTATTTCCTTTAAATCCTGGTTAACCTCTTGCTGCTTCTAAATTGGAATAAAAGCAGAGAGATGTAGAATGAGAGTATTCTCAGAATATCAATATAAATTGACTGAAATACATTGCTGAGGATGCTACTTGCATGTTAAAAAAATCACCTCAGTTATGATACAGAACTTGAAAGTGGGGGAATAATTCAATAACGGTAATGAAATTTCATCTTCTTAAAACGTTATTAAATGTTATGTAAATCATTGTTAATTATATTCAGTCCTGAAAATGCTGCTGTGTAGATACTGTTTGAGTGGCAATGAGCACAAGAAAGACAAAATGATGTTTTTTCTTGCTATACTTGTACCGGAAAAGGGAAACTTTGACACCTTTTGATGAGCAGAAAGATATTAAATCTGAAGGGAAAAGTCATCCCTAGATAAAACAAGTTTTTGATCTGACAACTTCTAAAAGGCAATTTGCACTTGATCTGACTCATATATTAAAAATATACAGTAGACAATTAATTCAAAGAGTAGTGGCTTTTCAAAGTCTTATTTTTGAAAGAACTAACATTCCCAGAATTAAATTAGAATACACTTTTAGAAATACGCAAGTTGAAAGTGCTGTTATCTTTAATATTGGAGGCCATGCTACCCTCCTTCCCTAATTTTTGCAAAAATCCTTGTTTGAAGGTCTGGAGGAAAAGTTTAACTCAATTGCTGGGGCATTATTTTAGCCCTTATTCATAAAGGCATTTGAGGGCATGCTCAATTCTCATTTAAATCAATGAGGGTTAAGTGTTTTGGTCCAAGGCAGATTTGTGTTTATATCTTTTCATGAGTGATCCTTAGTCTTCAATAATAAAAGAACCCTAGAAGTAACTATTTCATATTTTAAAAAAATAGAGAAAACAATCTGTAGTTGTATAAACACAATTTATTTCTCTGAAGATTTTGTGTAATTAGAGTTAGCAGTACTTGGTGAAAATGGCGTAAGACAGTGAAGGAGGAGAGAGAGAGTATTTCCTTATTATTTGAGGCGTGATAGAAAAATTGCTGCAAATACTGGGTGTGAGGACTGCAGGACTGTGCAGTGCTCTGCTGAGGCACCTGTGGGGTCTCTGTTTCCATCTGGAGGAGAATCACCTACCAAACAAATACTGTCCCTAGAAGGCAACCAAAATGCTCTCCCAAAATGCTACATTAGTCCTCCACTTAATACATCAAGAGGCAAAACAAATAAGGCATTAAAAAATGCAGCATTTTAAGGAGAGTTGCAGTAGGAGGAGATACTAACAGTCAAGGTTAGGAAAGTAGAATAAAAACTTTTAAGGCACTTCACATATTAAAGCAGGAAGGCTGAGGCTGCGCAACTTGCAGCTCTCATCAAAGCTTACACCAACTGCAGTGAGCTCAGAACTGGAGCTGAGGGCCCCAGTTGAGGAGAGCACTCAGTCAAGTCCTTAAGTGTTTTGTTGACGAGGGCTAGGTTGAAGGATGTGCTTAATGTGCAGGTGCCAGTGCTCACAGGAACAGAATTGAAAATGCATGTCTCACAAGGACTGCAGTGAGAAGTTTCACATTTGCAGAGGTTCTGCTGGAAGAACCTTCTGCACATGGTTTGCAGAAAGGCAACAGAAGCAGTGGCAAGACAGTGACAGGAAAAATGATGTAACATTTAAATAAATACATAAAACCACTTATCATCTGCTCTACCTGCAACCTCAATTGAGAGAAATTCAAAGGAATACTGGCATCATGCGGGAAGTTGAAAACACTTTAAGTTGACTATTCTTTTTCTGTCCTTGGATTAATACAGAGCATGCTGTGCTGTAGGGCAGGAAAACAACCCTTGCATTCAGCTTATAAACAAATCATGAGGAACAGATAGTTTAAAAAGTATTTGTTGGGCAGAAGAGATGGAGAAGGAAAATTGATGTAAACTATGTCTTGGCACAAAAGTACATGGGCCACTTTAGAATGTGTGAGACTATTTTACCTTCTTTGCCTTCTCTATGACAAGAACTGACCCAAAGGCATAACCAAAATGTGCCCTTAAAATGCTGAACATGCACAGAAAAGAGTAAGGAGTGCCTGCATCCTTAATAACATTTTAACTAAGGCTTCTAAACAGTCACTTTTCAGGAGCCATTGGCTAAAAACCACAAAAGGTCCAGGGAGCTGCAGCCATGGGAATGTCCCCACTGCTGTTTAAATACCTACAGCACTGCACTGCAGTTGTACACCCTACTGTCTCCCTGCTTCTCTTCTTACTCTCTCACACACACACGCGCTCAGAGTGAATCCTGCACTCAGCATCATCCCAACTTCAACAAGACAGGTGCTCTCACAAAAGAACTGGTGCTGCTCAGGGTCTTCAGTCATGGTGCTGGAAAAAAGGGAATTGTTTATGAATGAAAAATATCAAATCAAATGGACTTTGACCTCCTCCATAGTGTGGACTCCAGACAATAGTTTGTTATATAAAATATTGGCATTGCATTACACTTGTTCCAGCACCGTATATGTGAAAACTAAAAAGGACTTCTGTTACAAAAATGCAAGACTAAGAGGCAATTTTTAGCCTCTGCATTTGCAATATGAAACTTTTCCAACTAAGTACTAGGATTATCAAGATCCTTGAAGGATTTTCTTTCAAAAAGCAGCTGCCAGTAGTTGAAATCTAACAGGATAGTGTTTTAACTTGGAAGATACATGATGCCTTTCTACAGCTTAAGGGCAGTAAAAGTGTTTTGAATTAATATTTTTGGATCTATTAATTTATCTTAGATCAAAGAAATCAGCTAGTAATATGCCCTTTGGTATTAAGTAATCACTTCTGTATCTTCGTAATATTAGATAGGATGCTGTACTTGAAAAAAACCCCACATTGCATACACAATTGATCCTACAAAGCTGGTGAATCCTGATAAGAAGTGTTATTGTTTGCGCTTTTTTTGTCTTAGTATGAATGAAAAGCCATTTTACATTCACTTGAAAATACCTACCAGTTCAGAAAGAAATGCATTCACTCTTGGCTACCCTCTTTAGATCTGTGATTAGGTGATAAAGGCAGAGACATACAAGCTAATACATTATGTGTTTGCAATTAGGTAACATTAATTTTTCAACACTATTTTTTAGTGATAGCACAGCTTCAAACATCTCAGCTTGAGACAGTAAAGCAGTGATACAAACTCCCAGCTATTCATCTTTCAAGGATTACCTATGAGAAACTATTGCTATAGGACACGCCATGAGCAACATACACACAGTCAAGTCATCAGGGCAAGGAAGAGGGGAGTTTATTTTTTGACTTTGATTTATATGGATTTTGGACAATGACCAGGGATTGGAGAATGAAGAAGGTTGCCACCTCTCCAACCACACTGGTCAAACTAGAAGTCCATCAAATTTCTCCTCCCCAAGAGAGGAATGTCAACAAGAAAAAGATAGTTACAATAACAATACATTGCTTATGTAAAAATGCGTGGAAAACTCCATTACAAAAATATAAATATCAGAAGGCTAAAACAAACAAAGCAACAAGAAACTATGCTGAGGCAAAATGTCAGTATATAGTTTCAAATTTCATCTCCCAGCTTTCAGATTTTGGTTGGGCATGGTTCTATCATTTCTACAACTCATTAGATCTTCACAGGAATCTCCAAACAAGCATGTCAAACTACTCAGGTGTTAGATCTTAAGCAGACACTATTCTGTTAGGGGCCAACAGCCTCTTCCTCATTCCTGGGAAATGTATCATCATAGTGTTCCATCTTACTTTTTCCAGACAAAAGTGTTTTGAAGCTTTGCTTTTTAATGTAGAGACAATTTGAGTTTCATGAAATGGTTTTAAAAGCCCTAAATAAAACAAAACCTGTGTGTGAAATTTCATTACTGGTACAAAACTGAGCTGTGCCGAGATGGACTGTTGGTTGCAGTTACTATATCAAATCTAGCTAGTTTCTTCTGAGAAAATGAGGATAAATACTGCCAATAAAAAGCAAATGTGAACTGTGCTTTATCTGTTTGGGTCATGTTTAAAAGCAATCGACACAGCTGAGGGGTTTTGTACAATAGAAAATGGTAATGGTGGCTGTAAACAACAGTTCAAAGAGATGCATTTTCAAAAATATCTAGCACCTGCAAAAGGATACAAAAATCTAATTAGATGCTTATTTATTTATTTATTTATTTAGGTGTTCATTAGCCTGCTTGGTGTACTTTTGCAGTTGGTTCAGGTTTGCCTTAGCTGCTGCTGTCATCAGCATTAATTACAGAGATGTTAATTTTGCTCCTACTCAGCAAAATCACAATAAAATATAGCCCAAGATAAGTCTCCACAACCACAGTTGTTCACATCTTGCTGCAGCAATATTAACAGTGTGCAGCTGCTGTGGGCTGTAAGATGCTTTTGTCCCAATAAGTTTCTGATTACATGGCCACACATGATTAGATAAAGTCTGAAGTGTTCAACAAGAAAGGCAGAGCAGACACTTCCTTGAGAGATGCATTTGTGTCACTTTGTATTAATAATCATATCCTTGGTATTTACACACCCAGTTTGTCTATTATCAGAGTTTTCATCTCAGTACCACTCACTTCCTGGCCTAACTCATATTTCTTCCCCTCTGGAACATTGAATGAGGACAGGGACATCGCAGAACAGCTACTTTTGCTTACAGCAGTGTTCCCAAAGCCATCATTTGAGGAACAGTCTGGTCCTTTTTGTGACAAAACTAGAGGGTTTGCCATCCTTTTGTGGAGGATTTGGATAAGGCTCAAAGATTTGTAGAGATTCTGCTATAAGGTGACAGAATTCTGTGGGCTGGTATCAGAAGAGCAGCTTCCTGCTGCTGCTAACACACATTTGTAACAGAAAGTGTCCTTGCCTTCAGCAAAACCATACAGTATTGCACATTGGGAGTAAAGAGAAGACTGCTCTAGAGGAAGAAAAACAAGAAGAGAAAATATAGGGCTTATTTATCCAAACACACACACACAAAATAAAACAAACTTATTTTTTTATTCAACTCATCACCATGCTGAGCTCTGAACTGAGTATACCAGGTCTTCAGCCAGAGGCTGCAGAGGGCAGAAATTGAGCTTGACTGCTGCTCATGCCATGGGAGGCAGCTGCAGGAAAATCCACTGAGCACTGTGATGTTCTCATGTGGGCAAATATGAACCTGTTTATACCCAAGCTAACTGGATGGCTGGAGTTAGAGCCACAGGGTGGGACCTCCACAGCAGAACCTCCACAGAGAGGTAATGTGGTGAGGCATTGCTACAGGCAAGCAATGATGGAAACCAGGAAACGCATCAGGAAAATGTGGACAGTATTCAGCATGGCAGTGATTGTGAGTGAGCTGGAGATGTGTACTGATGTGAATAGGCACATTCCCCTAAGCCAACAAATTAACAGGATACACAAAACTCGAGGAATTTCAAAGGAGTGGAAAAGGTGACATGCCCCTGCTAGAAAGCCAATGAAGACCAAAAGCAGACATGCTATTCAGAAATTAAAACATCTAGAAAAACTGTAGCTGTAAGTTTTCCTTTTTTTCCACAAGGCTGAAATTTTAGAGAATGCAACAAGAGTGCAAACATAAACACAGTTCAGTTACAGAGAATTTTTTATCCATTCCAACTCCAGCAGAAATATTTCAATACACACCTACAAGGAAATGCTTGGAGCAGTAAGAATTGAGGCTGTCATTCAAAAAATCTCTCACTGGCAATTCTGCTGAGTACCTTCACGTGATGGGGAAAAAACACCACAGGAACTGCTCAAGATAGAGCATTGGGAAAGACAAAGACCTTCACAAGAAGGCAGAGCAGATGGATGGGCTTCAAAACATTCTTAATTTCCCACTGCTGAGAAACGTTAAAACTTAAAAATCACTCCTCCACCTCTGCCCAAAGTTTTAACACTTTTTCTACAGAAGAAATGAATCTTACTGACTTGAAGTTACTCATTTTATGAGGAAGGTTAATGGGATCTCTCAGCTTTAGTTCTCCCTGTCACATCTGCTGACCTCATCTGAGAAGAGGAGCCTGCAAGGTCTAACACCTCTGTTTCATACTGCAGCTACAATAGACACACAGAGACATCCCTGTTCCCACATCACTTTGTTTATGCTAAGCAACAGGTCTCCAGGGGTGGTCTGGACATTTCCCTTCCTGTCTAGAAGTGGCAATTATAGTTATAGACAATTTCATTTAAGAAAAAATATGTGGCACAGCTGCATTGCTGAAAAATGGATAGGAGAAATATTTTGAATTCTGACAGTTCTCAGCTAGATAGAAACTTAGAGCGCTCCTTTTGGGAAAATATGAAAATTATCATTAAATACTTCAGGCTGGGAAGGAACCTCAGAGGCATCTAGTGTTACCCCCAGCTGAGAGCAGGGCTAACTTCAGTGTTAGATCAGACTGTTCAAGGCCTTTTCAAGTTTGGAAAATTTTTTGGGAGTGGAGGCATTACAGTGTCCCTAAGCAATGTGTTCCCATGTTTAGACAACTTCACTGTGAAATGTTTTGGTTCTGGTGGTGGTTCTTTTTGGTCGTAAGATTGTGGTTTCTTGGTTTGGTTGTTTTTTGGGGAAGAGGGTGAGTGTCTTCTGTTAATGGGCCAGCTGTTAAAAACTGGTGGGGCAGTGTTCTTTATCTCTTCCACGACCCATCCTCCCTCCAGGGGGATATCTGCTATTAATGGACCATTAAGGCTCACCACATGACTGATAACATTACATTGTCCCATTGTGAGATGCTCCACCCAGCAGGAGGAGCCAGGCATTCCTACCTGGATAAAACCTGAGATTCAGAACACCAGGACAGCCTGTTTCCACTGGATTTCCCGAGGAAGACGGGACCCATCTCACCACCACTGGACTTTCAGAGGAAAACTATACCCGTCTACAGAATAATCTCTACTTCAACAGAACCCCATCTTTCACCCAAGGAGGAGTTAATTGGACTGCTACCAACACCCTGACCAACAGGGTGTCAGGTTGTATTCTGACTCTGTCAGTGTTTTCTTTTTATTTGTTTGCTTTTTTTTTTGTACTACTACATTTTTATTTTTATGATTCCTAGTAAAGAACTGTTATTCCTATTCCCATATCTTTGCCTGAAAGCCCCTTAATTTCAAAATTGTAATAATTTGGAGGGAGGAGGTTTACATTCTCCATTCCAAGGGAGGCTCCGGCTTTCCCTGGCAGACACCTGTCTTTCCAAACCGAGATGACAAGCCAGCAAGACTTGTCAGCACATACAATCTTTCTTGGGTAAAGCTTAGGAAGAGCCTGTCTTAGCAAACCAACACACAGATACACAACCTCTGCTCAGGCACTGGGTCTGGAGGAGCAACAATCAGATATTGAAGAACAACCTCAGACTTTCTGTTCTGTGTCAGCCAAGGATCCTCACCCAGCAGCACAAGCTGACCCTACAGTCACCCACATTCCCTTTTCTCTTGAAGCAGGATGATGCCAGCACCATCTAAATAAGTCAGTTCTTCAACTTTTCATAAATCAGAAGAGGAATTCAGCTATTGTGGAAACAATAACTTACCAGTTAGAGAACACAGTGAGACTGATGGTAGGGAAGCCCAAATGACCTTGATGGGAGGGAAACCCAGAAAAACCCCACTCAGTTCATCACAGTGAAAGGACAAATATATCATCGGGCTAAGCAGATCTAGGGTTAAGAGATGTCTGATTTCTGGCTCTGATGGGAATTGCATACTTACAGGTCTGACTTGGGTCCAGAGTGTCTGGCAAACACAGGTAAAACAAACATAGCAGGTACTAAACAACTGAGTCACAGAGCTCAGAACACTGTGGTCACCTCAGCATGTTGATGCCACCACACAAAAGACATTCAGTACTTATTCTTCTCTTATTATGACTTGCTACAGTTTAACAAAATTTGTTTTATAATGCAGCACCCTAATAGCTTTGGAGGCTGATTAAATCCTTTATTTCTGTGTCAGCTACTAATTTATCCCAGAATTATCCATGGCTTTATGCTTCAAATCAATAGAGATTATTTGTTAAATAACCTTTAAGGAGATGGGCAAGCAGTGCAGCACTACAGCTCCCAGAAAACATTTTTATCTCTTATTAACTCAGCAAAATTACAATAGGCTTTCAAAATATGCAGGGGTGAACTTTTTAAATCAAAAGAGGAACATAGTTTATCTGAGGGCATTTTATTATGAATAACACAATGATAACTAACATCATACCAGTGACCACAGGAAAGAACACAGAAGCTGATTGTCACAAAAGTAAAGGCATCCCGAAGGGTACTCTTCTTCCTTCACTCTTATCACCTGGCATTTGGGCTTTGTACAGAGCTCTTCATGCAAGAGCAGATACAGAGGCCAGTCATAGGGTTCTGGGGAGAGAAAAGACATATATAATAAAGCCACTCCAGGACTAGATCCACTCAGGATAAGGACAATTTTATAAGGAAAAGGAATGGAAGGAGATGGGTCTGACCCATCTTTGTAGTCTTTGTGATGCCTACACAGAATATCTCAAACATTTCCTCAGGGAATGAAAAAGCCTTGCAAGATCAACTAATATGCAACTATCACACTTCCTTTCCCCCTAAAAAAGTTCAGCAGTGGCTGTTTAAAAAATATAATTTGAAAGATGAAATATTTCAGACTTATTATTATCCTAGTATATAATATGTACTGTTACAAAATTTTCTGGACTTCCGTTGTGCTCCCGTGATGTTAGTGCTGCACAGTTCTACAAGAAATTTGCAGACAAGCAGCTGCTTTGATACAATAATATGTAAAAGAATCCATCATCTTGTTCTCTTCAGCCTTTCCTCTTAGATCTATTCCTGGCTCCTCCTTCCCTAACCTAAATTCTCATGAAGTCTATATAGAGCCACAGAATAATAGTCACAAGTTCTGATAAATGTCAGTTTTAAGAGGGTACTGCTTCTCCTTCAGTATTTCCAAAAGTGGTGATGAAATGCATTTGTTTTAGCTGTGATGCTGTCCGCTGCTTCTGTAGGCAGTAGCAAAGGCCTTATTGAATAATCCCAACAATTTTTTTTTTTATTATTGTTAAAGATGCCTTGAACATGTTCACCTTTCAAACTTTCAAAATGCATTTATACCCAGTTTGCAAACAAAGCTGTTAAAAAGAGCAGGAGAGTAGAAGTGGCCTGAATAAATGAGAATGGGCAAAAGTCACAGGAATGACAATTTAAAGGCATTCAGTGAGAATTCTGTCAGACTGCAGGACTCTGTGTATGCATGTGTGTACATGAACCCAAGGCATGGGGCATGCAGGGAAATCTTTCCTTTGATAATTTTTTTTTTTTTGTTGTATATGAATATAATAATGGCTAAGACACTCAGCAGTTTGTGAATGATTCATCTTGTTTCTAGTTACTGGCAATTCAATCAAGCATTTTGCCATTATTTAACATGGTATTTGCTAATAATTTGTGCCCAATCTTTTTTTTTTCTTTCCTGAGCACAAGCAACATCGGCTCCTCAGCCACCAGAGCAGTCAGACCAATATTTGTCTTCTTCCCTTCCCCTTTAGGAGTAACTTGTCACAGAAACAACAATTATGCCAGAGGACTGATGATACAACCTCACAACAGTGTTACGGTCTCTGCAGGGGAGCCAAGGCACCACAGACTCTGGAGACTGACTTTCAGCTCTGGTGAGACAATAGAGCCTGTAATGAAGAACAAGGAGATGGGTCGAGATGGACTGCTGGGAAGGTGACAGCCTGGTGTCTGTACCTGCTGCACTAACAAGCTGGTGCCTGAGTAGGATATCAATGAGTGTGTAGATAAAGGTGATCCAGCACGTGTGATTTATTGGGATTCTCTACAACTGACAAGGTTCTTACAGAAAATTTATTATAGGAACTAACAAGACTTAAGGAAAGATCCTTCTACAATTTTTTTATGTTCCTATTGTTTTAATAACCAAGCTTTCTAGAAATCCCTGAAAACCTCTCCCATCAAATCTGCTGCTCTTTACAATGTGGTGGAGACTCAAGTACCACTATTTACCTTTAGACAATCTGGAAAACCCCAAAAGAAACCTACATCTTCTATCAGGAAAATCAAAGCCCTCCTAACTAGAGAAACATCAGCTGCAATCTCAACTCTAAATTTCTGGAAAATCTAAATGCCTTCCCTGGGTACCTATAATAGGCCATGTTTTCAGATGTACATTTCTGTAACCTGTGAGTCTACATGAAAACCCAGCATCAGCTTGGGGAAAATGAGCTGTAACTCTAAATGGCAAAATCTGACTTTCTTCTTGTAAATGCCGATGGTAAACAGTCCACCTCTCCAGTTCCTCACCCAGTTGTACATGTACTTTATAAGTAAATATTCTTTTACTGCTCATTTTCCTTCCTTCTCTCCAACCCTATCCCATTCACTCACAGCTTTAGTGTTGGTAGGTGTTGCCCTACCTACCTTCCTTTGCATTTTTCCTGAGAAACTACCCAATCTTATGACTTCCTTCATTAATTCAGTTGTAGGAGCCTCAGTTCATAAAGCTGCTTAGAAGATGGATGCTCAGTAGGACTCAGCCCCGTTGCTGTCACCAATTGGTTTTGTGAGTATTTAGCTCTAGACATAGCATTTTAACTACTACCTTTCCAAACACCTTGTAGAAGCACTGTGGGAGAGGAGAACAGGAACACTAATGAGACTTGAGCTTCCTTCTTGGGCCACGAGCCTGTTAAGTTACAGCAGTTTCAAATGATTTGTAGGACAAAAATATAAAACCTTCATATTCTTCAAGGATGAATCTTTAAGATGTTCATCAATAGATGGGGCCACAGAGTTCTTTCTATGCCCAGCCTGGTTGAATCCAGTCCTAGAGTGGTCTCCCTATTCTAAAAGCCCACAGAGGACATCAAAAAACCCAGCACCATTCATGGAAGAGGAGGTGAGGAGGTACAGTTTCAGCTTCAGTTCTTGGACTTAGATTCTCCATTTACAGCCTGCCCTTTGACAAGGGCACCTGCCCTTTGCTCTCAATCAGTCCTTCTTCAGCTTTTCTCAGGTCTTCTATGGCAGATGGCAGGAGGCAGAGCAGGGACTGAGGCTCAGGAGGCCACATAAGAGCACATGGAGAACAGGGAAAGAACTGGTTTGGGAAGTGGGAGGACCCACAGACACATGAGTGTTTTTTAGCACTGACACAGCAGTTGTAGAGAGGGATTCACTATAAAGCAAGAGGAATGATTTCCTATGGCAGGTGGCAGTTAAGTAACATGCTCAAGTTTGGGGTGGTGAAAAAGCCTGAACACTAAATAAGGTAAAGTATTGGAATGAAAATTTGTGGTGGAATAAAACCAAAATGTTATGTGCCAAAGGAGCTGTTCTGATTTTCTCTGCTTATTTCAGGAAAAAAACTTAAGGAGTCCACTATTGTTCCAGCATGACAACTCTGACAGCCTGCAGTACTTTCAGGTAATTGTTTGGCAGCTTGACTAATATTGACTTTCTTCTGTCTTCCACAAGCAAATAGATGTTATTTTCCACTTACCTCTCTTCATTGCTCTTTTAGAATCTGTTTTCAAATAGAAATCTGTCATTTTTTCTTAGCAAATTAAGAATTCATAAATACAAGTTATTTTGACAATAACAAAGCTACCACAAAAATCCTATTTGCAAGAATTACAGTTCTGAGATATTAAAAGTGAATCTTGCCACTTCAATTTTTTTATGAGAAGCGAATATTCAGTTATCACAAGGCCATTGCAATGTGCCAGAAACCTACTGACAAACAAACCTGATGTGGGTTCCCATCCACACAGGCATAAATCCTTTACAAATGACAGAAACTAGACAAACATCTCAGGTGGAGTCCATTTTACCTTATACATTCAAATTAGTAGTTACATAAGTCTACCAGCAGTTCCACTCTTTGCAGTCAGTAGAAAGAAATAACAAGTAAAAACAGGTGTAAAACACACCAAACAAACTTCCCTGTAGATATGCTCATTACCTTGTCACCTAGAAAAGTCAGGCTGACCATAAAACTAAATGTTGTGGAGTAAACTAAACCTATGAATCCCAACAGGAAACAGGAAGGAAACCACCAAGCAATGCACTCTAATTCTAGAGATCTTTTGTCTATTTCTTGCATGTCTTTGAATTTGTAAGAGCTGAGCTGCAAAGTGAAGGAAGTTTCAACATCCTCCATGGTTAGGATCGTGGAGGATGTGTGGGACTACAATGGAAATGATTATTTTAGACAATCTATTTCAGAGATATGTTCTGGAGCCAGCAGCACTCATTGATTAGTCATTTTTTTAGAACTGAATGAAAAAGTTGGGTCTTCACTGTTGCACTGAGGCAGGCACATTCCCTTACCCACAGTCTGCTTCTTGTATGTAATTGTCAATGAACACATTAAAAAAGTGTCCCCTGAAAACAATTTGTGGCAAAAGGTAAGGGATATCACTTACAGAGCTGCCTTTATGACACAGAGCAGGGGCAGAGTAGCTGAAAGTCTCAACACTACTCACAGGGAGAGATGGCAGTCACCCCTCCTGGACAGCACCACGGCCAGACTGAGCCCCTCAGAAACGTGGAGGGGACACTGCTCATGGGTACAACTTCTGACATTGGAGAGAAGACATTTTATAAACTGTCTTATTCTTCCTTGTATTTGCAAAGGAGGAAGAGGATTAGCAAGATCATCCTCTGAAATAAGCCAGACTCTGAAATCTGTGGTCTTCCAGACCCCTCCAGGCCGGTGAGGGCTGGCATTTAGGAGCAAGGCTGAGCCTTGAATGAGAGCTATTCATGGGGAGACACAGACAGGTCTTCACTGTAACTTTAATACTGGGAAGCATGAACAGTTTTTTACATTTAACTTCGTGTTCAGAACCCATCAACAGCTGTATCACATCCCCAGGATTAACACAGAAAAACTCCAGGGATACCTCTAGAAATACTACCCAAGCAGTCCTCTGGTTGTAGAGCAGTATCAGCAGCTGATATTGTGGTGCTCACTTCCTAAGCTCTGCAGTCTCCTCCTGCTTCTCCTCTTTCCCAGCTGCCCCAGCCATTATTTCCCTCTGCAGACTGGTGAGAAGCAGTAACAAGATTAGTGCTGCTTGAAAAGAGTGTAACTGCAGAGATGAAGGATCATTTCACTGATCAGTGGGCAGTAATTTAGAAACAAATCTAGTAAAATCATACCAAAAAACCCCAAACAGTCCAAACCCAAACTCTTTTGCTATTAGGCATATTAATTTATTATAAGATTACCACTTAAAAGCTGGAATTTCACACTGACCAAATTACATTCAAATAAAATAAATTAAATTACCCCAGGAAAAAGATACCAATATTCAACTTATTCATATGGTTTTATGGCAACTAAGATACAAAATTTGTAGAGAAAAGATAAGAAAATATTTTTTCAAAGCCTCAAAATGAATCCTTAAGCTTTATACACACATGATTTTACAAGAACAGATCTTGCTATTAAATTTTGAATTTGAAAAAATGCCACTTCTGTGTCCAGATGACACAGGATCACAGAGTCACAGAATCACAGAATCAGCTGAGTTGGAAGGCACCTACAAGGATTACTGAGTCCACCAATGTTCTGCACAGCACCATCCCCAAGAGTCACACCCTGTGGCGAGGAGCACTGTAAAATGTTTCTTGAAATTTGTCAGGCTTGGTGCTGGGACCCCTTTCCTGGGGAGCTTGTTCCAGTGCCCAGCCACCCTCTGGGTGAAGAACTTCTTCCTGATATTCAGCCTAAATCTTCCCTAACACGACTTTAGGCCATTCCCTTGGTCCTGTCACTGGTCACCACAGAGAAGAGATCAGTGCCTGCCTCTCCTCTTCCCCTCATGAGGAAGTTGTAACTGCAGTGGTGTTTCCCCTCAGTCTCCTCTCCTCAGGCTGAACAGACCCAGTGCCCTCAGCTGCTCCTCACACAGCTTCCCCTCAAGGCCCTTCACCATCTTTGTTGCCCTCCTTTGGACACTCTCTAATAGTTCAGTGTCTTTATTACATTGTGGCACCCAAATCTGCCCCCAGCACTGGAGGTGAGGCTGCCCCAGTGCAGAG